>JAPYZE010002355.1:0-55049 GCA_030522805.1 Leptomastidea abnormis
TTTGGTGTTTCAACCGCCATAATTTCAAATATGAGAGGCAGTAGTGAATGTGACAAGAGTAATCCAGATTCGAATCTGAGGGCTGTTGAACGTTTTCAATATTTCGTCCGTATTATGCGAATCCTTAAATTGCCAACTTATAATACCGTACAAAACGGCTGCTACAATTAATTCGAGCTCAATTATTACTGTTAACTTATAATAAAATATTTGTTTTACATTATGTTATTGTTGATTGTGAAGTTTGAAAACAATAAACGAATTGATAAAATAAAATGTAAATTAATATTTTGATTTTTATTAACCAAAACCTTTTTTTATTACTCTTACTGGGCTTTATCAAGTATTTTTAAGTTTGTATATCGATTTTTCCATTACTTTTTGATAATATTTTTATGTTTTGTTTATTAAAAAATACTGAAATTAATTAAGTATAGCTTGTCCATAAACGTCGGAAAATTTATAAATGTAATCATATAGTACTAGATAGAATGAAATACGAGAAACGATTTAAAAAATGTTTCTGTGAAGCTGACATTAAAAATTTGCGAGACTTGATTGTTTAATACATTTAAGGTAATTCGAAAAAAGCTAGAAAGAAAACTACACGTCAAAGTAGAGAAGAGTTTGTATTAGTGCGCGAAAAGTAGATAACTTAGTGGCGTGTAAAGAGAGAGGAGGATCAAAAACCAGAGTATGCAAAGTGAAGCTAAGAGAAATCACGGATAGAATGAAAGAGAGAAAGAGAGTTGTATTGATCGGCTGAGTCTGTAGGCCGTCTGCCGCGCAAACGCATAATATGTAGAGCGTTTACGCGATTTTATTATTCTCTCTCTCTCTCTTTCTCTCTCTTCCACTATTTATCTATCTATCTCTTCATCCCGTTTACTCTTTCTGTATAGGTACGTTGCTCATATACACACGATGTAATGGAAGTAAGAGGAGGCCAGACTGCTACCACTACATATGTGGATTGTCGAGTCTGCCAGATAGAACGAAAGAAAAAGAGAAGCGAGAGGAAAAGGGAGTGATGGAATAGAAGGAAGAGGGGATTGGCGCAGATCCCGCTGTCGTCGTTCTGTCGTCGTGGGCGTTTGCCTCCTCTCCATTGATCAACTGACTGACTCACTTTGCTCGTAGCAATGACATTTCCAACATATACCACACCACCGACCTGCCTTGTTGTACACGTATAAATATATATATCATGTGCTGCTTGATTCTTCCTATCTAATATCTTTATTTTACTCTCTTTAATTTCGTGCTGATTTTGTGATGCTATCTCACACTACTCTTTTTTTTCATTCGCTCTCTGTATAATTCATATTCCTTTCTATAACACCAATATTGCTTTCTCGTTTTGTACCATTTTGTTTATTAGAATTAACGAAACGTATTTAATTGAAATTGACTATTAAGTATGACAAATTTTGTAAAATTTAAAAAAATTTATCGAAATTTCAGAATATGATTGTTATACATTTATAGGATATAATTATGCTTGTTACTAACTATAAAATACCTGTACAATCATGGAATATTTTTTAAATTGCCCCATAATTATAATTTAAATATATCTTTGACAGATTTACTATTCGGAGAAAACATCGCTCTCAATCGGGTGAAACTCTAGTTTGAAAAACATAAACTCTCCAAAAACATATTAATGTATATCTAAGAAAATACAACCGTCTATTTCACTTGTAATTATAGCAGTGTAATTCGTATAAATTTATATTATATATCATCAAGTATAGCAGTATAGGTGACGAAGTTGAGCTGTATACTTATAAACGTCACGTCACAAATTAAAGGTGTACGCTGTATATACTATAAAGTTTTACTACAACGCTTATCTTTAATTATTTTTAATTTATCGAAGTTGTAAATATAATTGAGTACGTCCTAAATAAAGATCTGTGTAATTTTTTTTTGCATTTTTGCTAAGTTTATTTTTATATTTTTATTTATTTATAATTTTAATCATGACATTTACACTAGTTTTATTTGTAACTATTTGTTACAAATTTTCATTTTATATATAAATATTTTATAATGCAATAACATTTTTAATTAATTTAAAATTTATAAAGAAGTTAGTTTGTTAAGTGATTTAGAAATTTTTTCAAAATTGTTTGATTAATCCAATCATAACGATAAAGCACGAATTAAAAGACTTAAATTTTCAATAAACGATGTTGATTGCTTAAAAATTTTCATTTAATTTCATATATAAATATTTTGTAAAAGATAATTGAAAAAAAAAGGTCAAGTGTAAAGTATACGTGTTTAATAAATATTTAAATCTTGGAATGTATGTAACAGATAAGAAAAAAAATGCTCACAAATTTACATCTATGCTATGCTATATCAGAATTAAGAGAAATCACATTCTTTAAATTTGGGTCAAGCAAAAAAATTCAGAGATATAAAATTGAGTTTACTTGAAAATATTTAAGCAAATGAGAGTTTAATGTATTATAAAAATAAGTATTTGTGTGCGTAGGTAACTGTGCACACTCGTACACATGTATTTCATGTACTTGAACTGTAATCGAACTTCGTGTACAATAAAATTTTTCTACAAAAAAGCGTAGTTGTGACAACTGTGTTTGCATTTTTTTTAATGTTTCAATAACAAAAGATTGATTTGTTAAAATTTTAATTTTACATGTACTAGAATCTACACTATTAAGAACAAATGGCGATTTAAATGCATGCTCTTTTTATCTTCATTAGAAAAAAAAAGGTATGTAAATAAGCGTGATAAAAGTGAAAATTTTAAGTTTTAGCGATTTATTTAACATACAATTTAAATAGAAAAACTTGTCTCAAAAGAGTTTGTCACATCGATTAAAAAGTGTGACCACTATTTTTACCTTTAATTATATGACCTAAGGAATCAAAAAAAAATCTTGGATCAAGAGAGCGTGCCTCGTAGTTGATTTTTATTTTTTCTTAAACCAATTTTTTTGTGGTTTTGTACATATATCTAGAATATTTTAGTGCAAACAATAAATTTTTCATGTTTTAAACGATAATTAAAGTGCATATTAATTACTGCATGATAATATTTTTCATTTTACAAGTTTTTTTTTCATTGTTTTTGAAATTACAGAAGAAATACAACGTATAAAGTTTGAAATCAAAAATTACACAGTCGAAAAAAAATTTTTGTAAGGAACATGAAATTTCTTAATTTAATATTTTTCGCTACTTTTGAAGTATTCATTATTAGTGCCACAGAAAACTTACATGCCATAAATATAGCTTACAAGGAAATAAAGGATCAATCGTCTATCAGAGCTTCAAAAACGTCACCAGCGGTATGGATGATGATAATGAAAAAGGTATACTAGAAATCAATTTTATTTCTTTATAAACTTAATTGTTTAAACGATTTATTCATAACAGAGTTAATTTAACGTAGAATTAAGACATAAATTTAAAACATTATAAGTTGGTGAAATTACAAAAATCAAATAAAACTGTATTAATTTTATCTATGTAGCTTAAACTGAAAATTACTCTAACAACATATGCAATAGTAATGTTTCTAGCCCAACTAATACATGAAAGCGGTGGTTTTCAACATACAGAGGATCCAAAGTGCATCATCCCAAACATATGTCGAGCCAAATACGCGTTATTAGGAATTGGAGAACCGAGCCAATCTTACCACGGCCGGGGCTTTATTATGCTTTGCTGGGCAAATTATTATAAGGAAGCATCTACAGAACTTCTACACGATCCTGATTATCTTCTGGATAATCCAGATAACTTAATCATAGATTACAAGCTTTCTATGGAAGTAAGTGCCTGGTTTTGGTATGAAAAAGTAAGACCTTTTCTGAAGAAAAAAGGAGACAATCGCTATCATTTTGGTGTTTCAACCGCCATAATTTCAAATATGAGAGGCGATAGTGAATGTGATAAGAGTAATCCAGCAGCGAGTATTAATGCTAGAAAACGTTTTGAATATTACATTCAAATAATGCAAATCCTTAAATGGCCTTTTAATGCCGTACAAAACGGCTGCTACAATTGATTCGCGCTCAATATTACTTGTTAATTTATATTACTAGTTAACTTATAATGAAATATTTGTATTACATTATGTTACTGTCGATTGTAAAGTTTGAAAACAATAAATGAATTGATAAAATGAAATGTAAATTAATATTTTAATTTTTATCAACCAAAACCTTCTTTTATCACTCTAGTTCTTGTAAAATTAAGTAAAATCTAAAAAAAAAATAAAAATGCAATGATATAAAATTAAGTTTACTAAAGAATATATAATAAAATCGTAAATACTTGCTACAATTGCGAAACAAAATTTCATTGCATATAATTGTTAGAAAAGTTAGAACATCCCTACTACACGATCTATGTGTGTTACACATTACAAACACACTAGCACACGCACACACACACCGTAAAGTCATACACTCCTCTTCGAACAAAGCATTACAGCTCTTCAGCGAGAATTTACGTATATACAAGAGTCAGTAGTAGACACGTGCGCGCTGCAATACATGCACCTGATATACCTCGCATAATAATATATAAGCACTACGTCTCCTCGTGCCTTTATTTTTTGCACGGATATGAGGTCAGCGCCATCGTCTCCATTCGGGAGCAAAGTATTAGAAAGCCTCGTTGTTTTCTTTCTCTACGACCTTTCCTCCCTCCTCCTCCTCTTCCTCCCTCCTTTTTTTATATATTTTTTATCACCAACCCCACCCCCTCCCGTCTATACTATTTTTTGCCACTTTTCTTTTCTTTCTTCTATATACCAGGCTTGGCTTTAGGGCGCGGCTGGTGCTGCTGCTTGTTTTTTTTTTTTTTTTATCGCGACAGCAGAGAGTAGGCGAGGCAAAAGCATCACGCGAGAAACTCACGCACGCACGCACCCGATAAAAATAATGACAACAGAGCAGTATATATAGCGTAGGAGGAGGAGGAGGAAGGAGGAGACCACCACGTGCCATTAGCTATATAGAACCGCAGCCGCGAGGGAATTTCGGCGAGAATCGTGACATTGACCCTGGCATTGATATTCATCCCCGGCCTCTTTTTTTTCTTCCTCCTCCTATTCCGCGCAGGGGCAGGGCCATGTGCGTGCCTGCGCAGAGAAATGGAAGAATATCAGAGGAGCGTCCGTGGTGTGACTCCGTGAGCTTACACGCTTTCTTACATTTGTATACATGTATGTGTATGTGTATGCTCTAGAACGAGCACACACAGCTATATATCGCAAGTTGGAGCGCCGGGTTACACACTCGCGCTATACGGAGATAGGGCAAGCGAGGTTGCGGAGCTCGAGCAGAAGTAGTAGTAGGAGGAGGAGGAGGAGAGAGAGGAGTGGGGTGGGGACTACTACTACTGCTGCTAAAGGAAGAGGGGCGTGCAAAGAGTCAGGGGGAGGAGAAAGATATATTCGACCTTGGGATGACCCCGTCCAAGGTCGCAGACGCGCAGACTGCGGCCTGCTCTCTCTCTTTTTCCAACACCGCACAGTCAGCTTTACTTCGTGTATGTGCGAGGCTGATACGGACTCTTTCTTTCTCTTTTCTCTTCTCTCTCTCTCTCTCTCTCTCTCTCTCTCTCTCTCGGGGCGCCGAGCTTTTTCTTGATGCTATACGTAAAGCACGACTTGCTTTTTTCATCCTTCTCCTCCTTCTCCTTCTTTTTCATCTTATATCCTCCTTCTTCGTATATACTCGTTTCTCATTTTTTCCAGGACCAGCAACAAAAAGCTCTCTCTCTCTATCTTGGGCGCTCCCAGCAGACGCGACGTCGTTAAACGCTTGTGGATGTGTGTATATGTACTATATGTTGATGCTGACCTCTGAAGACGCTTGCGATTCCGTCTTCATAACATCGAGGCATATAACTCCAACGGACATAGAAGAAAGCTTTTTGCTCTCGATGACGTTCGCTTTGGGTGCCATTGACGCGTGACGTGCTTTCTGCTGTTTATGCTTAAGATCGTATGAAAATTTTTAGATGTGAGCTGTAAATTTTTTTTTTTTTTTTGCTTGGGTTACTTGAGTTTTTATATTTTATGATATACATTTTTTTTTCTTGTTTTGAATGTATGCTAGCTTTTAGAAAAATTATGCTTTCTAATTTAGTTTTAATTTAAACAAAGTTTGATTATTGATTTTTATTATTGGATGTATTACATTATTAATAATTTTTTTTTTTTATAAATATAAAAATCTATTGATCTTTAATTAATTTTTTTTTTTTTATTTTTATCTATTCAGATTCCAAGGTAAAATCCAATATCTACAGTATTAAATGCAATTTTGATACTAAATAGATTTTCGATGCTCCATCATGTTCAATAGCGTAAAAAATATTTCAACGATTACCTAAACGAAAACTAACAAAATAAGAAGACATAAATTTTATTAAACATCTAATATTTTAAAATGTCTTTTAAACTTTTTAATATCATCAATCCATCAATCAAGTAAGTATATTCAAAATTAATATCACATAAAATTGAATTAAAAACCTGTTTCCAAAACCAAAATAATACATATCAAGATATCTCCATAAAAGTATATAAAAATATGAATGACATTATTTTGAAAAATAAAAATAAATTTATTTACAAAAGCAAAAAATAAACATAATAAAAGTAAAATATAAAGGCAGTAAACTAAAACTTGCTAAAATACAGTCTGCTGACAACAGCAGCACCAAAGTACCACCAGAGCAGCAGTAGCAGCACGAGCCGTTTAAACTTATTAACGTTAGCCTCTTTATGCAACGCTGGCTTGCTCTCTATACATAGTTCGTCACGAGGGTCGTCGATCGAGAAAGAATAGGAGGAGGAACGTATGAGGCGAGAGAAGAGAGATCTATACACGCGAATTCAAAATTCGTGTAAATAAAGTTGAGCACCACTGGTGCTGCTGGTTGGACAGTATATCGATGTGTGTGTGTGTGTGTGCGCATTGTATATTGGCTTGTCTGCTGCGTATATGCTGCGTCGACGAGCTGCTGCCCTGAAAAGGCGTCGGCCAACAAGCTATAGCTTTTTTCACCCACCTCTTCTTCGGACCCGAATTATCAATATAACGATTGGACGCTTCTTGACTTTTTTTTTCTCTCTTCTGCGCGCTATGTGTGTCTGTGTTAGCTAGTCCGGGAGACAGTCTCTCTGCCAGAGGTTACTGCACTGATCTTTTTTGAAATGCAATTGTTCGAGAACAATTGATTCTATTTTTTTTTCTTTTATTTTTTGTGAGAGGTGTTTTTTAATGAATTTTAAACTTTTTTTTAGAGGAGACTTTTAAATTTTTGCATTTTTGTAAAATTGGCAATTGGGAGAATTTTTTAAAATAACTTTCTTTACTTTGGCAAAGTGCGTGGAAAAACTGATTGATGAGTCAGGGTTGTCTGGAAAACTTTTTTGAACAGATTTTTTTTTACTGACAATCGTAATAATGTTTATCTATAAATCATGATGTTTATCTCTGTCATAAATAAAAATGTGATCTTTTGAAAAACGAGACTTTTTTATTTTATTGATACAGTAAAAAACGGCGTACAATTTTTTTTTATAAAATCTATTTTAAAAATATATTCTATAAAGTTTTTATGAAAATATGTTAAAAAGTTTTTTAGCGGGGATTTAAATTTTATTTAGCAAAAAAAGTTACTATCGTGTTATATTTTTTACAAAATATTATTGCAAATATATTTTTGCTATTCCATTATTTTCTCAGCAAAGTATACTATAAAATTTTTATAGAATTTTCGTCTGTTAGTAAAATAAATGTCTTAAAACTTTGAACAGCTTGACTTTCAATGTATTCCAAAAATATCGACTCTAGAGACCATGTCTAATTTTCTCCTACTATTAGCAATTAACTTTAATTGAGCATCCTACAGGTAAAATAAAAAAGTACCCAGCAAAGTCAAGACAACTGAAAATGGATTGGAATATTAAAGATAAAATTGATGCGTGAAAAAAAACGAAGGGTGCTGGACTTTAAGCAAAAAAAAGTTTGTTACAAAAAAGAAAAAAGAAGTTTCCGTTAAAAGCTTCAACAGACTGCGGCTCTTCTATACGTGTTCAAAAGTATATATACAGAGTTCGCGGTATATATACCATTCGCGTTTTTGCGCGTCTGTCGTCATGGGAACGACGGCGTTCCAAGCCTATCAACACACAGAACCGATGTAAGCTGCCGAATATCAATTGGCTTTTCAAGTCTAATTCCCTTCGCTTTATCCTTTTATATATAAGCTGCGATTTTGCGCTATTACTCAAGCCTTCGATTGACCATTGAGTTGTTGCTATACATATTTCATTTACGTGACTCTCAATACTTTTTTATTTACTTTTGTGCTTACACTTCTCATTTCATTAATGTTCTTGTAATCATTAGTACATCAGATTATAAAAAATAGATATTAGAATAAATCTCAATGAGAGTTTAATGTATTTTAAATAATAGTTAACGAGATGTAAATACTTATGATCAAGAACAAATTATTATATGCGATATATCCTTTTTTAAACATAATATTGGTTCTCGTATAAGTTATGGTACTGCAGAAAGAGTAATGTAATCAAGCTAGCGTGACATTTCGTATGGGAATGCAGTAGAATTTTAACGCAAGTTAAATTGCACCGAGTTGAATTAAACTACATTGTACTATTGATTTAAGTTAACTGCAAGACGTGCAAGATGTTTCTACTGCTTCTAGAAGTTTTACAAATAATAATTACTGTATTAAGTATATCGGTATATAACAAAATATTTGGCAAATCTTTGTTATAATTTACAAGTGTTTTGTGCATATTTTAATTTTCATAAAAATTCTATTTCTGAGCAGTTGAAATTTATCCAAAAAAAGAGCGTGAGGTTCTAGGCTGCTACAAATTTTTTACCAAAAATCTGTATTTGGTTCATGGTTTATTATTGATAACGTCGATTTGGACATTCTTTAAGAATAAAATGCTTTTTATCGCAAATATCTAGCTTCAAAATTAAGCTCTATGTTATAATTAAAAAGAGCTACTTTAAATACTATAGAAATATCGAAAAATCCTTAAAAAATTGTCAATTAAATAAAAATACAATATTAATCTTAATTTTGACATAACTTCTTCATTTCTTGACCGATTTTAATGAAATAAAGGTAAATAAACGACTTTTGCACACTAAACCATATCCAAAGTAATAAATCCATCTCAGCTTACTTACACCTATATTCTATATGCTTAACTCAGTATTTGCAGATCCCTCAAATACCAAGTTCTAAAACCCTATGTACCAAGCCGTTTCACCCTCCGTTTGTTCCTAAAATTCGAGCTTATTCGTGCTGGGTAGTAGGTATTCGATATCGTAAGTACAGCGCATTGCAGACCATAAAGAGAAGCCCAAACCGTTAGTATAGTGTGGCTTGATTAAACTGCGCACGCGGGGCTTGACGTACTTATATATAGATATAAAGCAGACACCGCCCCCTCGATATATATCCCACGCTGCTTCATTTGACCCTTATAATGACGGTCTCCGATCACGCAGAGGCAGATCCTCTCTGTCTTTCTCTTCGACTCGCTCGTTATGCCGGTTAACAAACATCAAGTTTGAGCTATATAACCCCACATTGACTTTCAAAACTTACACTCCCACCCCATCTATATCTCTCTACTCCTGACCCGCTTATATGCGCGTTAACGCACGAAACACGAATAATATTTGGTATTCCAAAATGTTCTCCTTGTTATATATCTGGTTTTAATTTGTTTTTGCTGTTTATGCTCGCTTAATATAGTTTGTTTGTAAGTTAATAGAGATATTTTTCAGAATTTAGTTTTAAGTTGGGCTGCTATAAAAGTATGTAAGAATTGCGTTGATTTACTTAACTAAAAGTAAATTTTTTTGTAAATTTAAAAATAAAATTAAGTAACAAATAAATTTTTTAAATCTTATTTGTAAAAAAAATAACTCTAGAATGTAAAATATAGGATCTATTATATTATGTCTGAACAGTTTTAACTGTTACTACTTAAATTAAGTAATTATAAGTATAATCTTTGCATTGAACCTTTTGTTAGTCACTCAGAGTTGTAGAATTTAAATTTATTTTTCTCGACACCCAGATAATTGTAACTTACTTGCAATCTAAAAAAAAAAATCATAAACAAACCATTAAAAATGAAAGATAATATAATTTTAAAAGAAAAAAAATAAGAAGTATTTTAATCTGCAACAAAGCTTAATTTAATTTTTATTGCCAAAACAATGAACGAATTATCCAAGCAGTCGTAAAAATAATCATCGCCGATGCTCACAAAAATAACAAGCGAGTTTCATGTCATCGCAATCCTACCCCATCCTCGAGTCTTCCTTCCTAAAAATTTTTCACCAACTTCTCTCTCTTTCACTCTCTTTTACTTTAACCTTTTTTGCTATTCGCAAAAATCGTGCTTTCGCTTTTATACATTCCTTACTACTAATATCGTTCATATATATTTTCGTTAATCTCTTAATTCCGCGAACAGTCACACCCAATCTATTCCAGCTTCCCAGCTCGCATATATATACACATCACACCTCTCCCACATAAACGACCTAGAGTCATATGATGCATTTATATAATATATAGAGTATCCGCATGCGTATAACGATGAGTTCTCATCGTTTTCAGAGCAAGGACAAACACACGTGTCCGGATGACGCGACGTCGTCGTCGTCGTTGTCGTTGCCACCGGGAATTCAACGACTATACGTTCGTTTACTCGCTGCATTGTTGCGCGATGAATGCAGGTGCGGGGAACACACATATAAAACGCGTGGTCCCAAGGTTACCGTTTCACACACAAACACATATACATACATGCGTGTATATATCGTGACATGTTCACGCGCGCCACTCGCGCGAGGAAAGTTTTGGCCATCAGGATGGAGGAAGAGGCGGAGGAGGAACGTGTGGGCGCCTCTCAGAGTTTACTGCACCGGCCGAGAAAGAGACGAGGAAAGAGAGATAGAGTCGATTATTTTCGACTCTCGCTGAGCCCCCCCGCGACTTCTTAGAATTCGCGTAATTGGCAACGAGTTGGTATTTATGAGTTTTTTGGCAGATTTGAGAGAGCGAGAATGAGAGGTAAAGAAATGGGTTGGTTTAACGATTCGCTAATGAATTTGAGATTTGCCGCTTGAAAAAAGGTGTGTTATTATTGTTGCTGCTGCTATTATTATTGCGTGGCTGGGGGGTTACGTGTGGAAGTATATCGAATTGGCGGTGGAACTTGTTGGATTGGGATTAAAAATGCATATAAATTCGAATGAAGCCCACTTCTTGGCAATTAACGGCTCGTTTGTCTTCGTAAAAAGAGATCAGTTTATGCGTAAAGTGGAGAGAGAGAAAGATGATTTGCTGGCTTTTGAATGTGACTCGCGAGATAAGAGCGCATGTATTCGTCGTAATTTTGAAATGTTAGTTTTGAATTGTCCTCTTATTTATATAGATACTTAAATTTTTTTAGCACGATTTATACTTTCACGTAATTTCTTTCACTTTTATTATTTAATATTAAAATTATTGTAAATATTTTTACTTAAAAGTTATAGAATAGTTAATGTTTATAATGAATTATTTTTTTTATGTAAATAATTTTTGTGTTCCAGACTATAAGGAATGTTTTAAGCCTAACTTGGAAATTTCAAAATTTTGGTTGACCAGCATCCGCTAATATATAAAAATTTTAAATGTCATGTTTAAATATACGTTAAAACTTATCAATATCTTTTAATTTTATCAATCAAATAAAAACGATTTCATTTAAATTGTCACAATTACGAGTCAGCTTACGACAGATGCAAAAAAAAAGTTAGAAAAAAATCGCAATCTCACGTAAAAGTAATTCACAGTCGAATCGTTACCAACCAAAAGCATCAAGTATTATATGGACATACCCTCGCAGAATAAAGCGAAATACCTTTGCAACACCAAAAGCGCCAATGCATTTACGTGACATCTTATTTCTCAGTCGGAGTCTTTAAAAGAAAATACCAAGAGAAAAAGTGAAAAAAAAAGAATCTATTATTATGAAAATTCCCTCTCATGAATAGTAAAGTGCTAAGCATAGTATAGTAGTCGCGAGTGCGTTCAATTTCGTCGTCACGAAAATGCCATATGGAGAGAAATAAAGACACGTGTGCAATAATACAACTAGTCTTATATATGCAGCACGTGCCAGAATTTTCACATTTTCGTCCAGTCAAAAATTTCGAGACGCAGACAACCTCCAATATAAGTGCAAGAGACACCCATACGCACGTTTACGTCGTTTGTTTTCAACATCGCGAATGTTTTCGTAGTGGAAAAAAATCTTCCGTTTTTTTATATTATGCATGGAAATCGACCAAAAGTCAGTTAAACTATAGGTATCAACCTTCTATTTTCTTTTTCTACTGGTTTTCCGTTTACCAACTTCGTCTTGGCAACGAGAAAGAGCTGAACTTTATCTTGAACTGATGAGAAATCGGGAAGGAAGAAGAAAGGGGGGAAAAGGAAAGTAATCGAAAAACGAGATGAAGCGCGGAAGCTGTTATACGTATATGGTATATATACGTAGTGTATATACGGAGTTGGCTTTGCCAAAGGTTCAAGAACAGTCAGCGTCCTTCGATCTTGGAATACTTAAATTACCAGCCGCGCTGTCGTGTAGATTGAACTTTTATAGTTGTTGGCAAGAACGAATCTTCAAAGTTCTGGAATTGATGCAGAGACTGGTTAATGTTCATTTATTTGTAAGATGAAGAAATTTTTAAAGTGCGAACTAACGTGGATAGTCTTACTGATTTTTTTCTTTTTTTTTAGAATTGAACTTTCAGTTAATGCAAGTGTCAACTTTATTTTAAGAATAATTGCTTTACGAAGCATCCGTTAATGTTTTTTTTTTTTTTTTTTCAGTAGTCGTTCAGTATTAACTTAAAGATATCTTATTTATTCTTAAAGAATGCTTGGAGTAAATGAAAAAAAATAATTAGTTTAGGGTGAGAAAAAGCACATTGCAAATCTCATTCCAGATGATGATGTTAGATTGGTTTTATATTTTGAAGTTTATAATTGCACAGGGATTATTTTGTATTTTACAATAAAAACCTGCAACGCTCACCAATATATCGTGTAAATTTAAATTTCCGTCAAAACATTTTTAAAAGTTTTTACATTTTAAGTTTTATAAGGCAATAAAAATGTATAAATATCTAACTTGAAATATTTTTATGTGATTTAAATTAACAGAAATGAAAATTTAAAAGTCCTCGTTTATTTCAGTTTCTTAAAATAAAAAAAAAAAAAAGGAAAATCGTTTAAATCACCCAAGTTTACGCTTGCCAAAAAAAGAAAAGAAAAAAAGAAGTATCCACATCCAACTACAAAAAGTCAAATTTAAATAAAACCACGTATGCAACTGAAGAGAGAGAAAAAAAATCGTCTTGGCTTGAAAATCTTAAACGCAAAGAAATTCACTGCATTGGAAGCAGTATATTTAACAAGTAACCCAAATTGACATCTCTAGGTCATTGATGTTCTCAAGCAAGAGGAGATAAAGAGCAAAATATACGCGCAGAGTATATATATACAGCCTATAAAGCATTAAAAAGAAGAAGAGGAGAGAATTGCACAGGAGACAAAGACAAGAGAACGAAGAGTTGCATGCTCAACGTCCGAAACAGCCCTGCGCAAGTGTGTGTATATATAATATAAAGCAGAGAATACGTCTCTTTCTTTCTCTCCTTCAACGCTATATATATGCACACTTCAACAACAGCTTTCCTTCTCACGCCCTGACTATAGACGTATACACACAACGAGCGTCAGACTTGGGATTTATAATTGCAAGAAGCCGTAAAAGAACGGCGTTCGCCACCACTGCAGTCTATGCATGCAGCAACAGCACACACGTTAAATCACCCGGCTGCACCAGCTTCCCTTATATTTCCCCTCCTCCCTCTGTCTCCACTCCTCATCTGACCCTATATATGTATATATACGCGAGAGCTATTAAACCAGTCACGATCGTTCGCTTGCGCGTCCTTGAATCGCAATTGCACACACACACACACACACTCACACGTTTGGTGCTTGCAAGAGTACGAGCAGAGCATCTGTAGCGAACATCTTTTCTATACATGTAGATTATATAAACACATCTACTTAAATCTGTATGCATACATGTGCGCATATGCATGCATAATACTTATATCGTGCTCTTTTTCATGCTCTAATATCGGACGTTACGTAAATGAGAGCCGGCGGGACATGCTGCATTATATACCTATAGTAGCAGCCACTTTCGCACACAAAACCAAGATGATGTGACTGTTGCAGAAACTAAACCGCAGCCTATCTCGAATTCGCATTGCCAAAGCGATATATGTATAGCAGTGCTCATGGTTTAGTTCTGCGAAACCAGCCGGGCAGATGCGGCCCACCGGCGCACTCACACACGATTTATCCAGGCCGCATCTGCGCTTGCTTTTCAAGGCCACTCTGTTCGACTTCCTGCCCAATTCTATATGGCCAGATTTAGCGGCCAGGCCATGATGATGCGAATGTATTTCGGGTTTTTAATGTCTCGTTTTACTTTTCTTTTTCTGTACGGAAAACGTTTAGGGACCGCTTGCATTCTGTGGTTGCCGAAACCAATAGATCGATTGTAAGGTGGATCTCCTAATAGTTAAACCTGTTTTAGATAATTTTTTTAATGCGAAGCTAGGCTTTTCAAAATCGAGTTTAAAAAACTGTTTGCAGTGAATAAACAGTTTGTAAGAGGTATATTTGTGAATATTGCAATCAATTTTTATTTAAATTTAAGATGTTAAATATATAATAAAAGTAGCTGTACTTACTTTATACATAAATTAAAAAATTTAAATATGATATATTTTAAAACAAAACTATAAAAATTTGTTATTGTAACAAATGATACCAATTTAATGAAAGCATTTTATATGAAAAGTATTATCTATATATATGTTAATGAATATTTGATAAAAAACATGCATGACAAACCTTCTCGCGGGTTCCCACGTGGAAGACGACGGCAGCTTGGCCTCCTCGTCTACTTCTGTGCCAAAAATCAAGTCCCAATCGTTTATTAGTTCTCAATTTATATTTGCAACTGGCTGTAAGAGATTTCTAATTTCTTATTGCTGATTGCAAATAAAAATGATGAACTAGAAAATGTTTGTTATGATTTAAGGCACGAAGATAAGTGCATCAGTGCATTACTTTTACTTCAAAATATATTAAGCAAAGCAAGTTGCTGGTGCACTTTCTTCTTCGTTGGACATCTAGGAAGCAGCAAATTATTTCAGCTTAATCATTACATCACACCTGCAATTCAAACAATTTCAAAATTAAAGCAAGTTTATCTTTTAATTATGTATTTAAAAATATAATCAAAAACTTACTTAATTTAAATAGTATTTATCAGTTCTTAGTGAAAATTAATTCTCTCATTACGTAACAAATGTCCTGTAAAAAAATAAAAATATTGAAAAATTTAATTTATCAAAGAATTAATACTGTATGATTTTACACTGCAATTCAAGAAATTAATTTTTTTTTTTAAATTTAACCAACCTTAAAACATTTTGACTGTTGATCTACCCTGTTTGCTTCTGAATTGAGCCATTAATCGTTCAAGATTAATATTTGGTGTAATCATTTTAGTTAAAAGCTTTTAATTGTACCTGAAACATATACAATTGAATTTTTTTAATTCTTAAATAATATTAAAAAAACCCTGCTTTTTATAATATTCACCAGCCCGTAAATGTTAAAAAAATGTTTTGGGTAAACTTTTTATAATATAAAAAAAATTGATAATTAATTTACAAACAAATAAAAAAATAGATTACTTTTAAGATCAAATATAAAATTTGTACGTTTTAATTATTGTTAACTTCATAATAAAAAATTAAATCAATATATTCATGAAATTACTGAACTAATGAAAAATTATTCGAAAGCATGAAATTTGTTCTTACCAAACAACATCCTGAAATTTAAATCTTCAAGTCCTAAGATGTTTGTTTCAACCGTTTTTCCGGTTTTGACTAAATATTACTGTCGAATTTAGCTTCAACTAGTTTCGTAGTCTGCAATATGATAAAAGTTTGAACAGCTAAGCTCTCAATTGGACATTGGCAGTTACTCCTCTGTAACACAAACGTACAATTTTCAATTAGAATTAAAAAGATAGATCTTAAGCACGAATAAATAATAGTGGCAGAGTGATTCAATGATCCCCAAAAATAAAAAGTCAGTGTTATATTGTATGGTAGTGTTGCATATCCAGTAACTTTACTCACAGGTACTTTTTACTATGTAGATAATTTAACAAGAGAATAGAAAAAATTTCAAATTACAAAACGTCATCGAAATAAAACTGCAATATTCTACTTTACAACTAAGTTGTTATCTTGTTATATCAATTCATTTATATATAAAAATAAACGCTAGTTCATATTCATACACACACGATATGCATGCACGTACCTATGTATACATAGTTTAAAAAAATACGTTGAAGTGGCCGAATAACTCAAAATCAAAATTTGCGATTCTACATCACGCATTAAAAATAACAAAATACTGTATTGATCGTACGTAAATATCTAACAATCCTCTACTTTCATCTAGTCCATCCATTAAATCAAATTGTTTCAATAATTCAATTTTGAGAAATCTTAATAAAATTCAAAATTTACAATACAACGGTCAAATCAGTTGTAAACAAGAGAACTTACTTATTAACCTTATTCGTCGAATATCCGTTGTTTCTTCTTGTGACAAATATGATTTTGAAGATTCACTGCGCATACAAGCAATGTATCGAAATTCAGAAGCTTTTCAATGAGCTAAAGAGAGAATCTTTTTTAATGACACTTTTTTTTCAAAAATTAAAACTGAAAATCCGAATTATACAATTGTAACGGTCGTGATCGCGATTAGTAAACTAAAAGGGGCGGGAGGGAGAAAGGGCAACTGCGAGGTGGAGGAGTAGCGAGCAACGATAACGACCAACGACTACTACAGCAACGCCACTATAGACGCCGCGGCCGCGGTCGAAAGATAAAACAAGTTCGCGCAGGAGAAAAGGATCCATTTTGTTCTTGAACGTCCTCTCTGCTGCAAGCGTTAATGTGACAGGATAAACATAGTAAAACCTCAGGTATTTTATTGATCTTGAAGATTAACCTCCTTTAGAAGAAACCCTTTATCAAGAAGATTGGCTTTTGAAATCCATTGAGTGGCTACTTTGTTTCAAAATAAGAAAGGTATGTTGCACCCGCTGACAAAAATAAAAAAGTTCGTTACGTTTAAACTTCAAAGTTGTTCGTTGCTGTATGTTGATAGTTTTTTGACAAATTGACAGTTGCGTGAATTAGATTTTTCGGGATTTGAAAAATCGATTGATTGAATGTTTGTATAGTATTAATCAACGGAAACATAATCGTGATTCCAAATGCATTTTGATATGACGAAATCGTAAATCTTTCGGGATGTTTTTCAAATGCTCTAACCAATTTTCACAAGCTAATATTCGACGTGCATTGCCGTGTATTATTTATTTGATATTAACCATGAGTATAAATAAGAATTAATCTAAAGGCGCAGTAGCCTTATTTTCGTCCTTTCGACCTCGCAATCGCAGAATGCAGGTATGTACGTACCGATAGAGTAATTAAATTAAATAATAGAGCACCGATGTGAGTTACCGTTGATAATTTTTTATTTCTGTGAATCACAGAATTCTAACGTTTTTTACTTGACGACGTTTTTTGGATTTCTTGAGAATCAAAACTAATACATTTTTACGTTTGTGCTGTGACAGGTCCTGTGCTATACGACTTCTTTGAGAGCATCATTTACTGCTATTTTTGGTATAGCTCATTTAGCTTCAGCCACAAGATTAAATCGAAAAGGCATTGGCTTTCAGTAATGTTGCTTGGTAAGAATAAATTATACTTACAATGTAGTAAAATCGTAATATTTTATTTGCTCAAGTATTTACTAAACCATTTTTAAACTGAATAAATGAAAAAAAAAATTAGGTTAATTTAATTCAAAACGAATTTTAAAATCTTTTATTAATTGTTGATTTTTTTTATTTTATTTAAGCAAATTGGCACAATTCCATTGGTGAAAGAACGAAGTAACCATTTCAAATTGTATAGAGCAATTCAATAAATTGATTAGAGTATCAAGTAAAAATAACAAAAATTTAAAGTTTTTTCTTTAATACAATGGGTTTTTTAATTGTTCTGTGCAAAATTACTTTTCGAAAAGGAACGACAAAAATTATAGCATACAATCAACACTTAGTATCTGAAAGTTTACTCGATTATGAAAGAAAAATATCAAGACAGTTCGCAGTAAAGAAAAAGTACAAAATTTATGATATAAAATATTTTATTTAACTTATAAATTTAAACATCCATTTTCTATCAAGTATTTCTATTTTTGTGAAAATTAATTTTTTATTGCAATTTTAATTTATTTAATTTTTGTACGTCAAAAATATGTTGTAATTATCAACTAAATATAAAAAAATAATTTATTTACAGAAAATTCAAAGGTTATACAAAAGGTTTGACACAACTCTACACTGCGCCACTATATAAACAATTTCTATCAGTTATGGAATCAGAAAAAAGCAGTACTGTATTTAAAACAATATTCAAGAGACAAGTAAGGACTCAAACTCAGACAAGCAGATAATATAGATTGTTGGTTCTACATTACTTTTTATGGTTAGTAAATTCTTCATCATAAAAATAATTATAATTATGAATTATAAAAAAATACTTATTTTGATACAAATTGATATTCAGCAAGTAATAATTATCAATGCTGTTAATTGACTAAATCAATTGAATCTATTTTTATATTTACACAAGTAATATAGGTGCAAAAAAAAATTTTTGTCTATTTTTTAATTTTGTCAAATAAAACTCTGTAATGCTTAATGTTTTTTACGTATTTGTCATTACTTATTTGTTTTTTAGATAGAATTGAAAACTTTTCAATCAAGTTTGAATTATTTTTCTACCTGATTAATCCAGCATACAAGAATGAGCATCACCAACTTATTTTTCAAAACAAAAATAACGTGCTAGAATATCTATCTTTATGCCACTAGATCTTAACTATGTAAATTATTGGATCGTCTTTGATTTTATTCACTCTGCTTGCAAATTTCATTTAAAGGGATTTTCAAAAACTTGAAGTAGAAATAGACATAAAGGCTATAAGGTGCTGTAGTTTTCATAGGACCCTGCAAAAAGGTTTGTTACATGTATATAATATTTTTATTGGATAAAAATACACCTATTTACAGATATATTTTAAAAATCAAATTTTTATTAAATTTTAATATGTTACGAAAACGCCCTTCAATTACAAAAGCTAAACAATAAGATTATATACAAAATAATAATTTTCAAAAGTGTCACAGTATCTAATTATTTTCGTTGGTTGAAGCTTCCTCCCAACAGTACATAACGAAACGCGGTGACGCGCTAAAGTTTTGCACGCGCTAAGGACACGTGCTACAAGCCGTTGCCATAATTTCTGCTTCCTTTTGCCCCTTAGACTCCCAAAATTAGTCCGCGGCCTTGAAGTTGCGCGTATTTGTCGGCGCCGGGACACGGGAGCTATATTGTCTATATGCCGCAGATGTTTCGCAAAAAGCAGAGCAGCCCGCATGTGGCTGGAGAAATACAAAATGGAAGGGACAAAAAGAGGGCATACGACTCTCGGGGCCTATGCAATTTCGGGGGCGTTGGGGTAGGGAGGTAGATTATATATGCGGGCGTGTGCGCTCATCTGACCTTGATCGCGAAGAGCAGCGGGCCAACCTGCTTCTCGTTGTCCACCTGCCTCGATTTAAGATTTGCTCAAGGCGGGGGTAGGATACTCGAATGGTTAAATAAGAGGGAGAAGAAGAAAGGATCGAGAATACAGCAGGAACCTTTTGAGTTATGAGTGCATGCCAGTGTGGTTTGGCATTGAACTTTGACTTTTATGAGGGCAAGACGCTCGATGACTTTTTGTGGCCTTGTGAATTATGGATGTTACCCTATTTTGTGGTTATACGTGATTTTACGACTTTTGGCTTAAAACAAATGCCTATTAATTCCGGTTAGATGTAAATGTTCTTTATAATAAATTATTAGTATATTATTCATGTAATATTTTTTTGTAAATAGAAGTATAAAATTTCGTACGCTCATGTGTATAATTTTAAAAACTAACTTTTTTTTGAAAGATATATTATTACAAATATGTCGAAAAAAGTTATTAATTCATTATAAGATATTTTTAGTTTATCGAATTCAATTTAGTTTTTCTTAAAATACTAATTTCAATATTTTTACGTGTACATATGTATTTACACACAAAAAAAAATAATCATTAGCTCTCTTACAAAAAAAAAAAAAAAATCACAGATATTTTTCTCACTTTTACATAAATCTGTGAAATACTAACGAACGACCGCTCGCAAACATAAAATATGTTTCGAGCTGCTTTTCATTTCGCGCAGTCGCAAAATTTAAAAATAAATGAAAAAAAAAAAATTCAGGACGTGAGATCATCGACATTTGTTTCATTCTTCGTTGCAATATGACGTGAGTGGCATATACGAGTTCCAATACAAAACCATCACGTCTCTGGGGAAAAAAACACTTCAGAGTAATACAAAATAAACGAAAAAACAATTTTTAATTTCGATCAAAAATAAAAAACAAAAATAATACCAAATAAAATTCGAAGTTTCCATCTCAATAGGCCGATGATCGCATCTTGCATCCCGATTTCCAAACCCATCGCATATATACGACTAGCCTCATGATATACATAATATATATAAGAGATGCGCTGCAGTAGTAACAGACTAAGCGAGACTTTTTGCACGCGCGCATGGTAATAGAGAAAGAGAGAGAGAGAGAGAGAGAGAGAGAGAGAGAGAGAGCAGCGACGCTCAATGCAAGCCAGCCTCTGGGGCCCAGCACATGCAGCCGCTGATGAAAGAGAGAGGAATAAAAGTTCGGTCGATGCGAATGCACTCGGCGAGACTCTCTCTCTCTCTCTCTCTTTCTCGCAATATAACCGGACGAAAGCGATTCGCAGCAGCCGGCCTTTAAAACGCGGTCTCCCCTATAATGTATATATGTGTGGATGTGCTTCTCGATTCTCTATGGCTTGTGCTTTAAAAGACCTGTATATAACTCGTGGATTTGTGCTAGAGATTCTCGTTAGTTAAAATTAAGGTGCGAGTTTTTGGAAATTTGTTTTATTTCTTATAATCTATTGATTAGAATAATTTTTTAATTATATTTATAATTTTTTGGTTAGATTATTTACTTAATTTTTGATAATTTTTAAATATTGATAAGTAAGATCTTGATAGGATAATATCTGTCAGTAATTTTATTATTTCTTTTAAAATAATTCGTATGTAACGTAATATTATCCCCTTTTTTTAAAAACAATCAAGACGCTGTATTTAAGTATGGACTTAAACTCAACAGAATCCATGTGTTTTTCATACTTTACTGCATGTAAAAAACAGTTCGTTTTATATAAATGAGTTCATACGAAAAATTTGACATTAAGATCGAGAGGCTCGATTGTCAGTGGGGCGTTTATCTTAATTAAGAGAGCAAATGCGTGCAAACTAGGTCTTCGACCTCGCAAAGCTTAAATTGCAACAAGCTCTTTAGCTTCGAAATCACCAAAAAATGCTCCAAAATTGATCGAATAAATTTTTGTTTAAAAAAAGGCTAACATCAAGCAGCTACCCCCCTCCAAATACACCATAGAACTTAAATGCGTAGGCATATTTATATCGACTCTTTAGACGCGCATGCCTGAGCGTCAATCGCGATAACGGATATACATGAAAAAAAAGGGCCAAGTCTCACTTTTGTCGATTCACTTGGATAAGCTGAAATTGGGCCCGCTAGAGGGGACAAGGTTGCGCCAAAAATTATCGGTGGGCGTGGTGGCTTTGCGATGAAGTATTAACATAATCGTTATATGCGCCCTGGTATATACTAATTTACCGGCAGCCCCCAAAGGGCTTTGCGTCGACGGGTATTATATGTTCTTTTTTAGCGGCTACATTTTTTCTGAAATTGATGATGTCTTGTGTGCTGATTCGATGGCGTATAGCATTAATGGGAGCGAAGAATATTGTTTGTTACGCCGACCCCTCCGATCTTTCTTATGTTGAGCAACTTTTTAATTTTAGATTATATGCGGTTTATGAAAAGAAAATATTTTCTTTATAAGTTTTTATATTTTGATAAAAATTTGAAAATATTAGACTTGATGTGATGTTTTGTAAAAAATTTTTCTTTTGATGTAGGACTAAATTCACATATTTTGCAAAAAAAAATTTATTATTAAATTTTCAATCAATTGTACATTTTTTAAAATTATTTTTCTTTCAGAAAATAATTATTTAATTGAGATATATAGTTCAATATTAATTAGTTTTCTACCTTACCGACATCATTTTAAGTGTTATATTTTTAAAATTTTTATGAATTTAATACATGTTGAAAATAAAATATTAATTGCATAATAATAAATTGATGATAGTTTTTATTGTTACATCACATGTAAATAATTAATGAAATATATTAACTCTAGTGTTATTAAAAAAAAATACATAATTACAGAGCATTTTCACTGTAAATCAGATTTTAAAGTCTTATAAAACTATACAAGTATGCAGTGATATTATAAAAGTATTTTCTTTACTAATTTAAATTTTGAAATAAAAGAGTAGTAAAAGAAAATACATTAATTTGAGTCAGTTAGGTCTGCGAACTATTTATATCATTAATAATTAAAACTTTGTATTTTCTCCGTCAGAAAGTACTCGATAGACAGAGATAAATAGAAAAAGAAAACGGAAACGAGGAAATAAAACTTTAAAACATTAATATGTCCGTCTTTCGTTGTCACTTGCCAAGTAGTCCGTACCCACTGAGTTGGTTTGTTTTCTAGCCGCCACCAGGCATAAGTCAGGATGGCCGAGTGGTCTAAGGCGCTGCGTTCAGGTCGCAGTCCACTTCTGTGGGCGTGGGTTCGAATCCCACTTCTGACAAATTTTTGCATGTTTTTTTATTTATTTATTTTTTTCATTTTTTTATACAATATCTTGGAATTCAGAAAATTTTTTTATTTTATAATAATTTTTTTACTAATTTTTTTTTTGTTATTTCTATCTAAAATTTTTGCCATCTATAGGATAACTATAAAATCAATGTTAATTACAATCCTGTCATTATTTTTGAAAAATTAAAAATTTTGTTTTTTATATTATTTAAATTTTGTTTTCTGCGAAGAAAAAGTTTTAACTATTTTTAAATTAATATTATACGCGGCAGTAATGAATGCTATAACTATATAACAATAAATTTAATATAAAGTAAAAAATGTCCTGCAGAAAAAACATTTTGCATAATTTTTTAACGAGTTTATGAACTTTCTTATTAAATTTTCTCAAGCACTTTAATTCTAAATCAACATTCATCAAGCTTTTTCATTAAATAAATAAAATTAACAAAAACTCAACAAATTTTTCGCACGTAGCATATGACGTCATAAAAAAAGATACATAATAAAAATCTTTGTCTTATTATTTTTTTTGCATTCTCGCTTGTATATAATGTATATTTTTATTCATCCCAGTCGAATAAGGCTCACTCGTTTAGAGAGCAGTTTAGAAGACGAAGAAGAAGAAAAAGAAAACGCGGACGAGGAGATAGAGAGAAGAAGGAAGGGGAGAAGGAAGGCTGAGGAGAAGGAAGAGGAGAAAAAAGAAAGGGATGGAGGGAGAGACAGCAGAGTAACCTTGAGAGCCAGTAGAACGACGACCGGCCATTTTGCACGGGCAGTCGAGAGAGCAGCATCGAAAAAAAGATGCACTTTTTGTTTTTTCGCGAGACTTAGAGCCGTGCGCTGCTTTTGCTCGCTCTCTCTCTCTCTCTCTCTCTCTCTCGGCCAGTTCTTCGTTCCTTCTCTGATCTTACTTCTTCTCTTCATCCACTATACCATCACCACTACCACTTTCTCATCCTCTTCTTCTTCTTCATCCTCCTCTTCGTTCGCTCGCGGCGCTCTCTCTCTCTCTCTCTATTTTAGTCTCCCTCTTTCGGCCGCCTGGTTTTATCCACTGCACTTTCTTTTGTCCTTTTCTTCCCTTTGAGTGCCTTTCAATCGCTCGCCTCCTCCTCCTCCTCCTTCTCTTTCTCTTGCCCCCAGCTTCGGCGTTCCCTCGCTCGGCACTCCCTATATACAGCGGTGACGGGGCCAGCTTCTTCGTTCTTTCTCTTTCTCTTCTTTTCTCTCGTCTCTTCATTCCCTCGTGTTCTCCATCCGCTCGTCCTACATGCCTCCTACCACAGATTGCCCAGGGAATGCAAGAGAGAGAGAGAGAGAGAGAAAGAGTAAGAACCCAGTTCCATCCTTCCTCAAGTTGTCCCTCTATATACACCCTCTCTCTCGCAGCCGCTTTCTTCCTATATACTTCTCTCATTCCTCCATCTCGACTCGTTTTTGCACTATACTCGCAGCACTCGCGCACGCGCGCACACTTCATTCGCATCTGTGCGTTCGTTCTCTCTCGATTGCCTCCTTTTTTTTCTTCTTTTTATTTCTCTATCTTTCTTCGCGTCCTACTACCTATGAACATTCTTTTCTCTCTCTCTCTCGTTCTCTCTCTCTCTCTCTCTCTCTCGTTCTCTCTTCTTTCCTTGTACTTTTCCAAGATTTTATTTTACAGTGGAAGGAAGAGCAAGAGAAGAAAATGTTCTTTTTGGCTTTTTTATTAAAATTTGCTACTTGTATGTTAAATAGCACTGTTATTGCTTTTTTGCTGTAAATTAATTTTATTTCGTATTGGTATAATTAAGAAATGAGTTTTCTTCATTTTTTATTTCATTTAATTTGTTTCATTGCTTGAGTGTATTTTTAATAAAAAAGTTGTTCTAATTAAATATACATAATTAAGGATATGCTTCAGTTGTAGCCCAAATCAATAATTATTTTTAAAAAAATTTCAATTATTGCACAATTTGTAAGTAATGTAGATTTTGTACCCACATAAATATTTTGACAAACATGTAAATTTACGACGAATAATCCAGAATGAGACGTATAAGCTTATGTCGACTGGAAAATCTGTTATGAAAAGTACATTCAAAATTTTGGGTCTTCTAATTCGCAATAACATTATAAAACAATAATAATAATAATAATAATAAAACCCTCATTTTAATTTCAAAATTTTTTCATTTTTTCAACAGTTGTAAATTTAAAATATAATATGACAACTCTTGAAACTTGAAAACGTAAATATACTACATAAAAATAACGACTATTTCATGCAGAATCAGATTAAACCCAGCAGCATATTTTAGCTCAAAAATTATAATAGCAAAAGTATGCGTAGTCAGAGACCCAAAGAATTTCGTCGTTTAAGAACGCTTATAACGTATATATGTATATGTGGGTCAATGAGGATGTCCGAGAAGAGGGCCATCGAGCCGTGACCCCTTGCAAACTGCGCTCGGACTATATATACCAATTCCCCACCAGCCGGTTATTAACTCAACCAAACGCGACTTGTTAGTGAATTACCGGGCCCTCGCTCCTTTTGTTCTCCTGCAACGTTGCTTTAAAATTCTCAACGTAACTTACAAATCGCTACTGGAATTTTGTTTTTTTTTTCTAATTTTTTGATAAATATTTGAGCTATCTTTCTGCAGCTTAGAGTTCATTTGAATATTTTTGTTCTAAATTTGTAAATTATAAAACTTGTAAAAAAGTTTATTAGACATATTATGACCTGTGTACCAACATTTAAACTAGCTCTAAATACCACGTTAGTATGCAGGTGTATGATTCGTCTATTCTGAAGCAAATTTGCAATGCAAAATATCGAAACTTTGACGCGCGATTTTCTCTATATCCCTTTATACTGATTGAATTCAACTTTATAATTGGACAGGTAAAATCGCGAGCATATCATACAAGTATCTCGTACGTAGGTGCGCTAAAGTGCAAGAAAATTCAGGTTGCCACCTACACGCGTCAGCTGCCATTTCAATAATACTGCATAGTCGATTTTTTTTTCATCATTGTAAGAAAGTCTTACTTGTACCGTTTTCTTGATTGTGCGGTGTAATGGATAAAAGCAAAAAAAAAAAAAAAAATTATGCTCCCTTTATCGTTGTCCATTTTGCGCTATATCTTGACGTGAAGCATATATATTATAAGTGCCGAGTGCCGTCGAATTCGATTTTCCATTCAATTTATTTTGAACACATTCTCTCGAGTGTATGTACGTATATTATATATGTATATCAGAGCAATGTCTTGATTTAATTTTTTTTTTTTTTTTATCGTCGAGTGAAAGGGATTTATTAATGCGTTATGTTTTACGTACAAGTCTTTCGGTACAGTTATGAACGACGTAAGCAATTACAATGAAATTTGACAGGTTGTATGATAGTTCGTCAAGAGTAATTGAATTTCTATTAATTTTCAATATGAAATATCAGAAAAAAATACGAATTTTTAGTTAATCGAAAAATCTATTACAAATAGGAATTGATCTTTTCGTCCCTCTCAACTCAATTTATCGTGCAAAGAACCAAATATTAAATTATAAGACATGCATGCCAACAAGTCGTTCATAATCAATTAACCAAGATTAAAGGGGGAAAAAAATTAAAAATTAAGCTCAGCGCTATAACGACATTTAGGCAGGGAGAATGATAAGCGTATATATTACTTATCAATGCACTCCTTGAGAGCTGCCGTATAGCTCAGAGGATTATTAATTCATTTCTCGCCGACTAATTTAGCCAGTGCAGGTATATAAATTTCCGGCGATCAGTAAGAGTGCGAGAGTAGCACAAAGGCCTATTAAAATTCTTAATATAATCTCTTCTCGCAAGTATATATACAAGAGCTGTAACATAGCAGCAGCAGATTGGGGCTATTTACTAAAGCGTGTGAACGATGACTACGACGACGACGATATGCCAGGCGTAAATATAGCCTTGAGGGTCGTAGTTGGGAGAGAAAGAAAAGGGCATGGGGGAAGGTAAAGGTGTGCGTATACGGGGGAGGCGCAAGAGATCCGAGAAGATAACGGCAGCTCAGCCGAAACGCAGAGCGGAACGAGGTGGAGCGATATTTGCGTGTCTGCTCTTATCTTCTATTAATTATCAAGCGTAGCGCGCGCTCGCAAGAGAGAGAGAGAGAGAGAGAGTTGAAAATACCAACCAAGAAGCCGCATGAGCGCTTGTATAAGTATATATGTATTGCAAGAGAAGGCAGGTCAGTGATTCTAAGTGCATGCAAAGGAATCTTGTGGGTCACCAGATTATGAATTTTTAGGACCTAAATTGACGTTGGTTGCGTATAATGTTTATACGCAAATTGTGAATTTTGGTGGTGGTTGTTTTGAAGGAATAAAGCGTGATAAAAGATCACCCACTTGATTAAGCTCGGTTAATTTTGTGGACACGTGTAACTATAATTTTTTTTTTCGTTTGAAAATTGGAATAAAAAAGTTTATTTATTTAGCAAAGTCACAACTTATTAGACCAAAATAGAGTTATATTTTTCAGGTTAAGCTTGATTTACAAAACCAAAATTTATTAAAAGTTAGCAATTTTTAATACTCTGCAAAAGAAGTTTTACACAAAGTTAAACAAGTTTCTTTCATTCACACGAAAAGACTGCTAAAGAATCAGTGATCGTCTCCTGTGAATTGGTGGCATGCTTTTCGACGTCCTCTCTCGAGAGAAAACGCAAGCCAAGCTAATCGATCAAGCTGGACCTTCGAATGGCAAAGGCCCTCTCTCTCCCCTGCAAACCTTATTATACTCCTGATAAAATTGATGCACTCTTGCTTTTGATACACACATGCACACGCACACACACACACATTTCTGTACACAGTGCTTCGTTGAGAAACACGCACCGCGTGCGAGGAAAGAAAGCGCCATCAACTCGAGAGGGAGAGAGAAGATGAAGAAAGAAGGAAAAGAGGGGAATTCGCGCTCGAGAACTCTGATGATGGTGTGGCGCGAGTGTATAAGGAGGGAAGGAGGCACTGGTCGACCTTGGCGTCGAGAACGGCTTTCGAAAATGCGCGCTGTCACGCGCCACTCGCGCGCGCTACTCTCGGGAAATTACGCGTCTCGAGTCGCGCCCGTGTATTTGTATATTTGTGTACTGTGTGTAGATGCTTTTTTGAGCTTGCGATTTAATAGTATATGGAGGTAAGAATAAATTCAATATAGGTATGAGAACCTTAGGTATGTTTGGGTAAAGATTTTTATATGCATTTTTTATAATGTGGGCTTCTTCAATCAATTCCGTAGATCTTTCTTTTGAAAGTCGAAATTCATAAATTGGATGGAGATAATGGAGAAGATTTATATGCATATTATGGTTTGAGATTCGGTTGCAATTAATTAAAACAGATTTATACATATAAATGCTGACTTAGCATTTTAATTTTAATTTACATCAATGTTTCATCTTAAGTTTATAAATACAAAAGATTTAACATTGTTTCATATTATCATGATAATAATTTTGATTTATACAAGTCATTTAAATGTATCGAAAAATAAACAATTTTTAAAGTCGGATAGACAATATTGTGATAGTACATTCACAAAAAGCAACCCTTGTCCATAACTAAATAACCAAGAAGAGAGAAGTTGGCGAAAAGAAAGAGAACCGTTGAGAGCACGATAACCTTGGAGAATCGCGAAACACGTGCGGCCGAAACACTGTCGTATATAAGAGGACCCACTACCACCACCACTACTACTGCTCCATACTATGTACCATATCGCGAGAAATTCGAGTTACCATACATATATCCGCCAGTCTTCTGATATTTGGACTCAGCGGGGAGCAGCGGCCTCGGCTCAATCTTTACTGCACTTCACGCGCGCATATATGTGTATGTATATATATATATATATATATATATATATATAGACATCTACATAAAAACATCGCGCACGCGCCGAGGTCAGTCGTTCTCGCTTTCTCGTATACATCCCTCCGTTTTACCCCTCTACCTCTCTTTGGTAGTTGTTGGTTTGATAGGGCAGTACTTGCTGCTGCTCTTGTGGACGCGCGTGTTTGCCTATATCGATCGGCCGACTGACCATCGTCCGAAAGACGCGACTGCAGTACTTTTGGATTGTACTGGACGTATGTATATGCAAGATGGAGAGAGCATTGGCATTGGTCAGTTTTCAAACTTGTACTACACAGTATGCGAAATATGCGTGCTATTACAAGACAAGAGTTAAATGGTTAAAGTATTTTATGGAATTTTTTTCATTTTTATAAATTTTCTGTTTAATTTAAATGATGGTAGTTTTATTGCTAACATTTAGGAATAAGAAATTTTTAGTAATGCTTTGTAGATAGAAATAATTATCGTAAATGTTAACTTAATATTTTCAATTAATGAGCATTGAAAATTGTTTTTCTAGAATACGTATCTGTGTTAGAAAATCTTGAGAAAAAGTGACAAAAACTTGCTTGATGCGCATCATCATATAATATCGGAGACTTGGCCTTCTTTCTTCATTTAAGTTGTTTTCGATCATTCATTTAATGTGTCTGTCTGCTACACATACGCGAACACTCATCAGGATTTCTATATATGAGATAACCCGAGTTCATTGCTATTATACGTTAACGACTTCAACTTTTTCATTTTTCTTTTTCGAACTTTGTGCGTAATAAAATTACAGGGATATAACGAAAAAGAGGGAGTATGAAAGTGACGGCGTGCCTTAAGTATAATTACTAGGTTAATCGAGTATACTTTTGCCTGATTTCGCGTAATCTTTAGGTCAGAATATTATTTTTTTTTTTATTTATGAACCTTTTTTTGTCTGACACGTCTAACATGTTTAAAGAAATTATTACAGGTATTTTATTAATCCATTTTTTCGTGAATTTATTAAAGTAATGCGAAATGAGTAAATATTGAATTAACTTGAATTCCTGGTAAAATATATAATAATATATTATGCATGCACATTCTATTTAAAAAATGAATCTGTAAGTTATTATACTTGATTATATTTTATTATAACAAAATTTTAATGTGGGTAAGTGATTATTTTTATACAGGTTTTAAATATGATAATTTTTTGGCAAAAAGTGTTATACGTCATCGTGATATTTTTCTTTAATTGAGCTACCTTGTTGAGCTAAACTACTTATCACATCGATAATGAGCTAAACACTTGTTACCCAATAATTAAACTTCTTACAAAACTATGCGAGATGCCGCAGCCACTTATAGTTCTCAAAATCTTATAATAAATATTTCAAAATTAAAAAAAAAACAATATAATAAAAAAGTAGTCTTGGAGAGTAAGACGGTAAAATTCCAATCAACGTGCTCTCATTTCCTTCTTCCTCCATCGATGTTGCTGCAGCCGCAGCAGCATTGCTGATTTGAAGAGGAGCGTAGAGTTTGCAATAAGCACCCGCGCACGAAGACATCCGCTGGTATATACCACTACAATCGCGTTCCCTCTCATGTATATTTATACATACAAGTATATATAGTTAAGTTCTCTTTCCCTTTCTATCCGCTCTCCAGCTAACCCACAACCCATAGAAAAGCATCCCAAGCAACTCAGATTGTATATGTATACATATATACACGAAGAAGAAGGAGAGAAGCGGAGTATAAAATGCAAGAGAAAAGTAGAAGAGAAAAAAGCGAAAGAGAAGAAAAGTGTGTTCGTCGGGTGGTGGTGGTAATGGCATAGCAGCAGCAACAGTGCAGCACACAAGAGTAAGCGAGACGGATAAAAGAGCGGGCGGGTTTAATACACGGGGGCCGCCGGCCGCCTTCTGTATAGATACCGAAGCGCCGCGTTGCGTCAGCTCGAAGAAACAGCCGCCGGTGTGGTGTTCGGCCCTCGGTAGAGCAGTCGCGCGTTTGCACTCAAAGCGGACCGAGCCACGGGCGACTGCAACAGTCCGTGCGCTATTTGTATACATGCATACCTACACATGCATACACATACACACATCAACCTAAATATATACTTATATCTATATATATCATGTACAAATCTATATAGACGTGAAGAGAATATATATACACAGTGTTAGAGTGTAGGTGTGTGTATGTGCCTGTGTACCTGTGTGCGTGCGTGTGCACTAACGTCAACAAGCAGAATAAAAAGAAAAAACGGAGCAGCGCGAGAGCATGAGAAAGTGAGTCGTGATTGGGCTTCTGTAGTGCTGTTGATAAGCATAAGCAGAGAATAAACGTGTAGTGTTGCAGTACTGCGGAGACGTGAGAGAGTGTACGCGAGAAAAACAACAGCCGTCATCGTCGTCGCCGTCATCATCAGCGCTCGCGCTGCAGCGCTGCTGCATCAACAACCAAGCTTCGTCTGCTGCGGCTGCTACCTACTGCGTTACAACTTTCTTTCTCGTCAACTTAACCCGCATCGTGCGCGCCCGGTGCGCGCACATCCACAGTGCAACAGCGGAGTGCGGGTTATACGAGACTTCTCGACAGCCAGACGACGGATTTTCTTCGGTTAACAGCAGTGGTTTTCAATTCTGCTGACGCAGGGGTGCGGTAAACAAGCATTGCAGTGCTCCAGCAGTAGCACAGCAGCATCATCGAGCGACGACAGGGAGAGTAAGGGCCGGCGCGCGCGCTGCACGCAGACGCAGTTGGATCCCCTTCCCGCGCCTACTTACTATCCATACGAACGAGCAAGCGAGACAGCAGCCAAGAAGAGCGCGCAGCCGCCGCAACATCGTCAACACTGGGATTTTATCGAGCTGGGCCGACCCTGCCCAGGCGCTGTGTGTGTAGATGTGTGAGTGAGTGTCGCGTTCATCGAGTAATAATAATAACAGCAGCAGCCCCCGGTGGGCCGCGCAATAGTAGTGCCGCGCACGTGGTATTGTTACCGTAACGTACGTTGTCCTTTCAACCTCCCGCCCACACCCTCCCCTCCTATTATCTCCTTACGCTCGATACTGTTAATGTGCAGTGTTGGTGTAATATAATCAACTCAATTGATTATTTGTCATTGGCGACGTTGTCGTTGCACTTTCTTTACCCACCTGGAGCGTGGGGAAGAAAGTTTTAAAAAAGGCCGCTGCGCATATAGTCGGTGAAACAACAGTGCAGTGAACTGTGTATGTGTACCGGCAAGCTACCACTGCTGCCGACGGATTATTATTCGCAGAGCCATTAAACGCATTTTGCGTAAGTTGATAATTTATATTTTATCTTCTGCTAGTTAAGAGTGATGCTACCCTACTGTAAACTGCCACTATCTCAACAAATCGTTCGCTTGTCCCAGCTTCGGTATTTTTTTTTTAATTCTATCCTTTATTGAACCCGTTTATCTGTTGGCTGAGTTATAAAAGGCCGGGGCACGGCGCGGCTCTTACTCTCTCGAGGCCTCGTTAATTTTCGGAGCTATTTATAAATTGCAGCTGCTCCGATTCTCCATTGCAGCTATACTGTGTATATGTTTAAATGTGTATGTAAGTGTGTTAAATTCGATGCACCAGTGCTAAAAAATACTTATTTTATCGCGAAATAAGTTTTGATGTTGTTAAGGTATCCCGTTACGGGAGAAAATTTTCGCGTGAAAAGTTGTTTGTAAACACTGTCGATTGTACTTATTGACATGGATTGCATAATCGAAAATTTTGATAATGAAAGTACTACCTTGTATCAGTAGTTACTGCAATAGTATTAAATTTCACGAGTTCAATAAACGTACACTTATCAACGGTTATAAAATTTTAAATGTTTGGAACGTTTTTACCTATAAAGAAGCGCGCTTATTTTATTCTACTCTAATGCGTAAGTGCACACGTTTTAGCGGGAAAAATAGAAGTGTATAGGGGTATGATGACGTCGTACTGATCATATAGGACGTGAATACAGGGGGACTGTAGCTACTGCGGCGTAGTACGTGTTATCGTGTTTTTCTTGATGCAAGGGGGTCATCTTTCTCGGCCGAGGTGCGAGAGATGTCTCGTACTGCCAACATTGAAAATTCGATGATATTACGGTACTATGTATCTTTCTCTTGCTTATGCACTGCATAATGGACCTTATGTATGCCTGATTGTACTGGCGTACGGACATGTGACCTCTGGGACCAATTCTTTTGATTCCTACCTTCACGCTATTACGATTTTCAAATTTTACAGTAATTTTTCTTTCTATTATTTTTGAGATTTTATTTTAATTGTGAGTGTATTAATTGTTTGATTTTATTACGGAAAGAGTAGCAATTATTTTCCAAGCTGTTGTGCACTTGTTAGATTATAGCTTCATATCGCAAGAAAATGCTCTAAATTCTCAAATACGCTTGCAGTCAAGAGAGCATCTTTTATCAGGCGTTGTGATGTATACATTCTCTCTTTAGCGTCGCGTTATCTAACCTCAAAAACCACTCTAGCAAAGCTTACATTTTCGATTCGTTACAGAAAAGTTGAATTTATAGATCCTATGGATTTTTAAGCTAAATTTGATGCACATTTGGAATAATAAAATGAATTACGCAATTAAAATAAGAGAATTTATTCTTAGAATTATCAAATGACGTTAAAAGTCACTATTTTTTAAAATTGTAAAGTAAAATACTTATTTCGTATCTAATATTTTATTTTTTACAAGAAATTAAAAGTATTTACAGATACATACATTTAAAAACTAAAATTAATTAATTTTGTATAAAAAAGAATAGTTTTACAATAAAAAATCAATAACTTATAATTTTACTGTAAAAATTAAAAATAATAATTTATCGACTATTTTTTACTAACGTAACAAAATAAGCAATTAAAAAAACTGATTTAACTTTTTTTTTAAAATTTCAAAATAGTCATCAATTTAAACTATAGGTACCTTTTTTTAATAAATAAATAGTATGATAGTTAAAATATAGTGCAAGTATTTAAACTTTTTAATTAATAATCAAATAGTTGATTATGTAAATTTGAATAACTTATATGTTGCACACGTGTATTGATTATTAAAGTGAGTATTCAATTCTGAATGATGGCATTGAAATTATTGTAATGTATTTTTAATAGATATATATAGTTAATTATTCATTAGCTGTTAGAAAAACCATTACATGCAAACAAAATTATTAAATATTAGACAGCATATAATACTGCTAAAAAAGATTAAAGATAATAAAAATTTTAATTATGATAAACAATAGAACTGCTAACTCGTGTACTTGATCAAAATTAAAATTTTGTTTTGAAAAAGCAATATCAAATTAATACATTAAATCGAATTTTGAAAAAAACGCGTTCGACAGTAAATCAATTTTAACGTGGTTTCAACAAAATATTTTTGTAGGAAAAAAATTAAAAAATACAGATCCACTCTTCACTTAAAAAGTAATCCAATTTTTTTAATTTTTGTCTTTGTTTTTAAGTACACCAAATCATCAAAAAATCAAATACTCAAACAATTTTTAATCGTATATTTGTTTTTGCTCCGCTAAAATATATGTAGTATAACCATTTTAAAAAATCGGCTAGTGGTATTTTTCATGAAAATACGATCCGCAGTGAGACACTAAAAAAAAAGTAATGCGGAGCCGCATTGGAATTTCTCGAGGCGCCGCGCGTATCTGTTGCGCTCACTGGTGCTGCGCGCCGATGAAATCGAAACGCCTCTGGGACTGGGCCGGCTCTATAAGAGTGAGAAAGAAAGATAGAATTTGCAAAGAAAAAGAGAGGAAAGGTGCACTCGGTGACCTCGACTCGGTCGTGCGGCTTAAAAAAAGAAAGCTCGAAGCGAGTGGTATACCAAAAGGTGGTGGTAGCGAAGAGGAAAAGGCGTCGATAAACGAGGCCTGCGAAAGAAGTGGATAGTGGGACGTATTAAAAGAAAAATCAGTGACGCTGTCGCAGCAGGCGGTTCTCACTCTCACAAATAAAACTATATAATAATAATAAACAGACACGAGAGTTGCAGGTATATTTTTCATTTTTCGCCTCCGGCCCTATGTCTGGCTCTCTCGCTCTCACTCGCGAATTTCTCGGAAATTATAGGCCTTGGCTTCTTTTTCTTCTCTCTCTTTCTCTCTATCTTTTCGTATTTTTCTCGACGACAGACCAATCATTTTGAACCGACTGAACTCCGGAAAATCGGCCACAGGAACGATCGCCGCCCCATTGTACGGCTTGCCAAACGTTTCGATTTCACGCGTGTCTCAGCGTCATTTTTTATTTCTGACCTGTTGTTGGAAGTATATAAGAGTTTCTTTTTTTCTTTGCATACCGTTACAAAAACGAAGAAAATAAAATGCGACAGTGTGCTTTGATACTACGAGAAAGCGCATTTGTTATTTTATTTTATTTTTTTTTTTGTTTCGTTTTTCTTGACGAGATGCTTTGGATCTGACATGTTCTGAGGTCGCTTATTGTACGGCCTTTGTAATAATGAGAGTATTTTATGATTGTGGTGGACGTGGCTTGATGTATTATTTGGTCGCGCTCTGATGATTTTTGATTACATTCATCTGAATAAGACAGTAGTCTTAGAGATTTATTCACTTGCATTTTATATTGCTTTCATATATATTATTCTTGTCTAACTGTATGATTTGATTAAATATAATAATTTTTTTTAATTCATTAATCAAGCTTTCCATTAGCTATTCAATTTTTATTTTTAAATTCTTAAGCTTTGTGAATTTATTGCTGTATTGAACATAAAAATTATTTCATCGTTTTTATGTAACTGAAATAAAATTTTCGGCTTCAAAACTTTGTGAAAAATCTATTATTGTCTGAAAAATTGCTTGACCTAAATTACTACTACCCATGCTGATAATACAACGTGCACAAAAAAAAGAACAAGTCATGGAAAACAAGAAGTGCTAGCTATGGTGAACGTCATCGTCGCAGTTCAACAGCAACTTTCTCGTGAGGCAAAAAAGATTTCACTTTCAAGCATCACAGCGTATAAAAGCCGCGAAGTGAAGTGGCAAGCTCGCGTACAATGAAGTCTCTGTCGACAGGGTAGATTTTTCATCAAGTCAAGCATCAGGTGTTGCTGAAGAGTGTTGAACCTCACTTTATTCTTTCCGGACTGTAAGATTTAGGCTGCTGCATACTATACTTAGAGTCTGTACTCGAAATTCACGCATGGATTGGCAAATTTAAAAATTTTTTAGTGCTCCTGATTAGCGATGTATTTATACGCCATCAGATATATTCCATATTAATGAATTATACTTACATGACTTTTTGTATATAATATCGCATAAGTCATTTTATTTTTTATTCCCCGCTTTATCTTTTTTTCGGAGTACATTATTTCGCTCTTGACCCGGGCTCTTTTCTTTTATATTCATTTTTTGCGACTTTCTCTAAAGCCGAGGTCTGCTGTCAGCATCAACCAAAATAACTGAGTCGCTCGTTTATTAATGGGTTGAGATTCTAGAATGGCTAGATCGTCAGAGTATCTTCTTTCCACAGGTTGTAGAATAGAATCTTAAGTTTGCATTAACTGACTCATTGCGTGAGTCTCTAAATTATAAAAAAGCGCCATTGAAATATAGTAATTAATCTTAATTTTTAAAAAGATATTTTTTTATTAGTAATTTGTAAAATATCATATTTTTAATATCTTTAATGTTAATGAAAAAGAGTATAATGTAACTTGACTTACGAAAAAAAGTTTTTTTTAGTTACTTTTTTTTATAAAAGTTACCTTGAAGTTAAATACAAACACTTTTTTATCATAATGTATGTTTATTCAGTAAATAAAACAACAATAAATGTGAAAAGCATATAACAAAGTCATAAAACATTAAAATTTTATTGAAGATAATAAAAAAAAAAATTAAAACAACCAAAAAACCTTTTTCATCAGGATTTAAAATTTTTATAAGATTAAATCCAAGTTTTGACAAATAAAAAAAAATAAGAAATTACTCGACAGCTGTTTTAATCGTATATCATAGCAAAATAAAAATTATCCTTATAAAACCCGTATAAAGTATAGTATTCCGTATAAAACGACAATAATTTCACAAACGTCACATCTCTCGAACAAATTTCTTGCTATCGCTGTATACACAGCTTGAAGTAGTAAAAATCCACTCTCTAAGTTGGCGCACGTAAACAAGCGTTTGGCGTGCGAATGCATTATTGTTTGCGTAACTCTCGTACTGTACGCGTGCATGTCTCGCGTACGAAACAACACACCAAAAGAGAGACGGAGGGAAAGAGAGAGAGAGAGAGAGAGAAATAAAAGAATATAAAAAAGTGCAGGGGTCTCTTCGGGCTAAAGACAACACGCGCTCATGCAAGCCGATGGCCGATGATCCTTTGACCTCAGATTCAAGAGTTTCGCAGACGAGAACAATCGCGTTTCTCTCTTTTTCTCTTACTCTCTCTCTCTCTCTCTCTCTCTCTCTCTCTTTCCCTCGCTTCAACTTGGTGGGTCGGATATATTCTCGTATTCGCGCATCGTCGCCGGAAAGTTCGGCCAGACGAGAATTCGCGATAGCCCCTGCACAGAAGATTTAGCTTTCCGTAAGTGCAGTAAAACTTTCTTGGACATCTTTTCTTTCTTGGACTCTACCATCCGATCGATGTATCCGATCTCACGGACATATATGTACATCCAAACACTAACATCCGAATAGTTTCAACGTAACACATGCATCGCGGTTATATATGTGTATGTGTATCCTATAGCGGAAGCACAGTTTTATATTATTGCTATAATATTATCAAAAATCCAAATCATATTTTTTGTCTCTCTCACTTTTTGCCTCCTGTTCTCGTAGACACTATATTTTTCCGCTCTCTGAGCTTTTATATACGCTGTTGCATATGGTATAACCGCGACGAATAATCGAACGGCAAATACAAGAGAGAGCGCTCACTATGATTCATCAAGGATAGGGGACTAAAAATAGCGCGTGTATATGTTGGTATGTGTGTACGCCCGCGCGACGCCTGACACACTTTTTCTCGCGCACTCGCGTTTGCAATAAATTCAACGTCGCTCGGAGATAATCCATGGAACACACGATATTGCACTCTTTTTTTCCCTTTCTCTCTTGACAATATAACAGCGTTTATGTTTTCTTACTTTCTCGTTTATTTATGTCGTTCTTTGATTGCAATTTATTTTGGCGGATCATCATTATTATTGTTAAATTTAAATAAAAGCAGTATGACTGAAGCCATCATCTCGCCATACATTCTTATTATATACTGATGATTCTGTAAGAGGCACCGAAGAAGCCCTGAATTATCCGGGTCAGTGAGAGGAGCTTCTTTTTTGAAATACTTCTTGCGATGATGCAACGGATTGTACGCGCTTGTCGATGCTTCTGCTTGACTTCATCTTCCATCTTTCTTATTCTATCTTTCTCTTACCCTGGTCAACCAATGTTTTTTATTCGGATAGTCGGTTACCACTGTCTGCATGTGTACGCATGTTTGCACATTGGGTATATAGTCACGTCAAATACACTGTCTATATACTCGTGACACGCAATATATATGTGTACATCTTCATGCGGGCGCTGCACTTTTAACTCTTCCATCATATGCGTGAATTGCCAATATTACATGTGCTTAAGAATTGAAAAAAATTAATCATGTGCCTTTTTTTGATGATTTAAAATTATTTTTACAAGATGATGTTTGGTGAAATGTGAATTAAAAAGAGCAAGAAATAAAGATTTACTTTAATTAGCTGTTTCAGAAACAACGAGTATCAAATAAATTACAAATTAATCAGTTCAATGTTTTAAAAAATGTGTGCTTAAAATATTTTTTGCTAGTTTTGACGCTCAGTATATCTGACTTCCATAATTTCATGATAATGTGATTAAACATTTTACAAAGACACGGACTACTAAAGAATCATAAAAATTGCAATGTATCAGAATAAAAATAAAAAGAAATAATTATTGTCTTAAGCCTTATGTTGATTTGTTGTTTAACATATCAAAAGATACACGAAAAAGGCGCCTCCGTGTTTTTTTTTATATACTTTTATTACGAATAAAGAATTTTTATGCGACAAACACTCTGAGATTATCTATTAAATATTATTACAGGCATAATTTTTCTTTTTCTTCTTATCAGTGCAGCGTATCGCATTAAATTGAGGTACATGATTACTTTTTTGTCTGTTGATACGTACGGACACGAACTGAGAAACAGAGAGAGAGAGAGAGAGAGAGAGAGAGAGAGCTTAAGAAGCAAAAAGACACGCGATAAGCTCGAAGTTAAACGAGATAGGTTGTAAAAAAAAAATTAAAAAAAGTCGTTAATAAATGCCACCAAAGTGATATTTAATGACGAACGATACACTGGCGTCTTGTTACCTTTTTTTTTTGCATCAAATAATATAATTTTTTTTTAAAGTTTTTACAAAATTTAGCCAATATATTTATTTAATTTAAAAAATATATAATTATTCTCTAAACGTCGTGTTTATTTACGTCTGCAACTAACATCACGGTCTTAAGTAAAAAATCGTTTTTGGTAAATAATTGTATTGTAGCAAAGTAATGCTTAGGATTAATTTGTTATATTTAACTATAAAAAAAGTATTATTTTTGTGCATATATTTAGTTATGAAAATGCAATTCATTTTCTAGTAACCTAAAGAAAAACTTGCGATTTCCACAACGTACGCATGACTGTTAAAATCAGCTCTTAAGTAGTTGCTTAATTAATGCAGTTGTGCTGCATGCACAGCTGTATACCGGCTATCGGATGACAATTTCACTTTGGCCGCAATCGACGTTGCGCAATAGTCTTGCTCTTGAGAGAGCTGTACACGCGCGTACGAGAGAGAAAAAGATAGAAAGAGAGTCCCGGTCAAGTTCACCGTAATCTCTCTGTATATACGAAGCTAGATAAATCGCCCTCCTGTTTATATTATATATATATGTGTATACTTTTTAAGTTTTTTTTTTCGTATACAGAATTTGTGTTCTCATGTTCTTCTTTTTTTCTTCAACTCTTTTTTTTTCTTTCTTACATATGTATATTATTGCCTTCTTACGCGCTTTATTTGACCTCTTATCTGTCCTCCAGGCACGCTGATAATGATAGCGTTAATTTTAAGCGCGAAAACAAAATATTTACGTACCCCGACACTCCTCTCTCTCACCCTGGACGTTTCGGACCTAGATAGTTCTTCGCTAATTGTCTTGCTGGTTTTTCTCGCGACTTTTTGCAGGTGAAAATTGTTTAAGATAACCACACCTTAAAAAATAATCAAACCAGGTCGTATGACTGTATACAATGTGCAAGCAAAAAATTTTTTTTTTTTTAATAAATATTTTATCCAATTTCTTAATTTGAATAAATAATTTTACGTAAGATTCAATTAATCAAGAGCCAATTATAAATTTCTCTCTGCAATTACAACACGTATAGCGCGATCAGAAAAAAATAAATTAAAAAATTTTCCAAAGTCCATTAACTCTAGTTTTAAATTAAACGAATCCCACTTAACTCATCGTCCGTAAAAATAACGACTTTTTCCTTAGAATACTCGAAAGTGTGACGCAAAAGACTGAGGCGCGAAAAGAGAAAAGTGAGATATAACACATAAGCGTTTTAGCGCGCGACATCGTAAATGTAAAAACGTTGTGTAAGAGATAGGTATAACTATTGTGTGTTTAGGCCATCACAAAACCGCTTCGTGAGCCAAACGAGTCAAACGACTCCGATCATTTTGATTTTTTGCAAAAAACGAACGTGCCATTAATTTCTGCAGCTTTATAAAATTAAATTTTCAATACAAATTAATAGCTAACTTCTTACGTAAGATACCAATCTCAACGATTTAAGTGATTCTTTTCTTCTCATAATTTTGTTCCTTTCACACTTTGTTTTTAATTTTTCAAAAAATTTCAACGACCTTGACAGCACACGTATAGCGTATATCTCATAGCATGCGCACGTGCGTAATATAATTGCGCTACGGCGAGTCTTAATAAGCACGACGGGAAACTACGCGGGCGCGAGACATACACAATGGACGAAAAGTAACTCGAGATGACCTTTTAAGGATGTGACGCGGCGAAATTTGGCTCACTCATTCGCTTGCGCGTATATAAGATCTCTCCCGTTCTCTTTTTCCTCCTTAAAAGAGAGCTGTATGTCCTCCCTACTGCGCTCGATCTCAAGTTGCTCGAGTTATCTTTTCTTATTGTTGACTGCGCGTGCGTGGGACTTTTTTCTTGTATATGTTGCTTTGAAACGTGTGTGTATTTGGATGAGTTTTATAAGTGTGATTTTTTATACTTAAAAGTCAGCGGTTAAAGGTTTTCAAGAAATCGAGCTTTTTGCAGGCTTGATAAAATCTAGTTTGACCTTTTTTTTTCTTTGAAGTAGAAGTGAGGGTGAGATGTTTAAACTTGGCTAAGAAAAAATGTATTGTTAGCTTTCGAAGAATGAAGATAAGGTAGATACAAGATTTTTTTTATTTGCGAATTACTTTTTAAATTATACTTATTACAAATTTCTAATTGAAAAATGACAGGTGAATTATATATTAATACTGACTAATAATTTAATATCATTAATATAGATTGACTTATTTTTTTGCCTTAAAAAAATTCTTACTTTATAATTAATATATCTACTTTATTGCAACAACTAATTAAAATAGCCGCATATATGCCATATACTTTACTAGAATATATTATTTCTTGTATATCACCTCCAGTTCAACGTAACTACTTTTTACATCCTAGAATTTATAGGTCTAGTCAGGTGGATAACAAGTTTCTTAATAATTTATTTGCTCCCGTTTCATTATAATACATAACGGAATTCTTTAATTACATATGAAAAAATGCCAATCGTTTACGTATACAAGTCACTCGGTAATTAAATGTGTTGATTACATATATTTTTAATTTTTATATTTCAATACTAATAGTCGACGGCAAAAAAAAATTAATTTTTTTGGTTCAATTTATTATAAATATTCAAAAACAAATAATAGTAATAATAATGAAGCAGTTGAAAATAGAATAATTCACCAACTTGACATCAAATAAAAATTCTATGTATAAATCCAGTACAAGACATATTACCCTAAATTCCTCACAATTCCTGCCCGAACATACATCCTTCACAAAAAAGCACAAAAATATAACAAAAATTGAAAAAAAAATGTTATTATTCCACGAAATAAGCCAACATTTAATAACCAAATCTAGCTAATCTCTATCGCTATCTCTCTCAATTTAAAGTACGTCTACCCGCAGATATAGATAGAGCGTTCACACGTGCAAAAGAACATACATACATCCATATGTCGATATCCCGCTGTTTATTCTATTTTCTCACACGTGCCAAGAGTCGAGAGAGTATAAGAGAAGTTAGCTAGCTTTAGCTAGCTAGAGTCAATATCATTTCGTCGCGGTTATTCGCCACTGCTGTTGCTGCTTGCACTTGCGCGCGAGAGCTTTGGATATTATGCAGCAGCAGCTACACAGTAATGGCTGACGCAGTTCGCAAAAGAGAAAGAGCTCAGAGCAGAGTCGGGCGACTGTCCAAGGTCAAGTGAGCCATTCCGTTCACGTCGAGTTGAGCAGCAGCAGCAACAGCAGCGTTGTATATATAAGATAGAAGGTGGGGGAGGAGAGTGGAATGCTCTTTTGCTTCGTGTAGGTAGGTATAGATACAAACTTGGTTATATTTTGTAGCCCGGTAAAATAAGGTCGAAATCCCACCGGTGCTTGTAGCGCGAGAGTATCATATATACATATATATGCGGGAACTGACGTTCTTGCAAATGACAGTATACATGCTAACTCATATCAGGCAGTAGCACCTCATTGGTACTATATATGTATTACACAGCTCTTATAAATAGTTAAAGACGATCGTTTTGCGTGTGTATTATATGTATATGAGAAAACGTGTTTTTAAAAGGCAGTTGCAATTGCCGAGAGTAGTAATACTTACGTACGCGGTTTGAAAATGATCGAACGAATGAGTGGGTGCATGGATGATAGAAAAGAGAGGGGAGGGGATCTATAAGGTGAAGGAAAAGAGAAGGAGAAGAGGGAACGGATGGAGAGGTATACGAGGGAGAAAGTGTGACCGGAATACATTTATCGCGATGCGCGTCAATGCCGTGCAGCTCGTTTTCTCTCTTTTTTCCTTTTCTTTCCTCTATTTCTCCTTTCGTACCATCTTAAATGTATATCTATATATACTGCGTTGGCATAATAGTCGAAGCTAAGTATTTTTCTCTCATTTTCCCCACTCGTATAATATATCCTGAATGAGGAGTATCGTTATTATTGGATCTCTCACGAAGCAGCCATCGATCATTCGCGTTTAAAAAGTTTTTGTCCAATAAAGACGCGTGCGTTCGTTTCAGTGCTTTTAATGGAAAGGAAAAAAGTACACATCATATTCTTACTGAAAGATGATTCATTGAGAAATAATTTTATTTAATGGGAAATAGTAGGGGGGGGTGTATGAAGTTCTGTTTATAATTAATTGATTTTTGGGAAAAAAAATAGTTTGTTTTATATTCGTGGATGTAAAAACGTAGTCTTATGAATATTATAAAACTTGTACCTACACTATCCTATTTTCAGCGTTGTTAAATTGATATTAAATTTTATGTTCATTAAAAATTGAAATAATCATTGGAAAATATATTTGAAAATGAGGTATTTAGAAATCTTAGTAAGGCTTGATTTTATATTTATTAAACAGGTTGCCACACATTATATACATACATTCCTCGAAGAGAAGTTGAATTAGAATGTAGAGATAAGTATCGAATACATTTTTATAATGGCTTTTATAAGTATATGTAGGTACTGAGAAACTTCGATCAATTATAAAACCACATTATTCTTTCGTGAAACCATTTGAAGTTCAATAAGCCATTCGGTTTCTGTGTACGAGTGTGTGTATGTGTGTGTGTCTATCACACAGATGGACGTGTTTTTAAGCAAACCGAGATCGTGAGGCTTCGAAAATTTTCTACTGCACAGGCAATTAATCTTAATCGACCGTGAACCGGTAATTGGCCGCCGATCCAATGAAATGGCGGGTCCCCAAGAAATCGCTCTTAGAAAGTACTCGGTCATGGTATAAAGTCGCAATGCTTAATGTTGTATACATACACATACACATACACATACACATACACATATATAAACACACATGACCGTCACGTGCAATACGTACGATCAATCATCGGAAATAAATATGGCTGGCTATATACGGTTTTGGCATGCAAGAGACAATAACTCCCGCTACTAAAACACACTGACTTTTGTTTCGATCTTTTTTTTTTTCTATTACGATTGACTGCCGACCGGTAATGAATTTCCGCACTAATTCAAACTTGTCTATTCGAGTAAAAAATAGTGCTCTATTTTTAATAGACACGCGATAAATCGATGTAATTGATACATTTTTTAAGACATACTTAACTTTTTTTTCAAAATAATTATTTTTATTATATATTTTTGTTTTCCTAAAAAGTTTTAATAACAAATTTCTTTCTTAGAATATCTTTTTAAAATTTAAAAATTATCGACTTGACAGAATTATAAATTAAGTTTCCTAATGTATTCTGTTCTTTTTCATGCTTAAAAATGTTCTTTTTATATAAAAAAAAATTAAACTTTGTTTAACGTTAAAGTCAAAACGATTAGGTATAACAATTACATAGAGTAATAATGCAAATATAAATATTACATGTAAACGACACGTTTTATTACACATTTGAAATCTTTATCATTATTTGTAAAATATCAAATTAAAAGCACCGCAAAAGTGAAACGCAGCAAAAGACTTTTATAAACTTACTTTAACCAGAGAAAGGGCAGGGTCGGTTAAAGAGAAAAAGAAAAAGAGATAGAGATAAGAGTATGAGAGAGGAATCAGTTGAAGGTATAATGAAACTTGGTCACGTAAAACATCAGATTCTCGTCTCTCACTCGGTTTATAACCTTACAGATCGTGATTCTTTCCAGGGAAGTCAAACTCAGCATACTCTAACTTATGCATAATAAAATACTTTTAGCAGCAAGAATAATAACATAGTATTACAAGTTAGAAGAAGAAGAAGAAAAAGAGGGTATGCTAAAAGGGGGGGGGGCAATATGAGCTGTCGCTACGCGAGCCAGCACAAAATTCGCGTATACATATTATAAGCAAGTTACGGTGGACAGAGATGTATATATACAGAGACAGAGTTCTATATACGTTTGAATAATACGCAGAAAGCGAAAGAGGTGCAAAAAAAGACGATAGTAAGAGGTGAAAAAGAAGAGAAGTCACAAGTCTATGGTTATATAGATATACGCGAGTCTAGAGTATACGGCACTTTTGCAAAGCGTAAGTGTATATGAAGCAAAGACCCGCATACACATATAGAGTCGCGCGCGAGTTGCTGCTGCTGTTGCTGCACACACTCGGTTCATGTCCGCCGAGAGCGAAAATCGCCGAGAAGAGTATATAGCGGGGGTGATGAGGGAGATGTTATATAGTGTGTAGTATAGAGTATAAAGGGAGTGAGAAAAGAGGTATAGAACCAACCGACCGGCCGGCAGGCAAGCAGGCAGGCCATGACGTCAGCCGGTGCGCGTATCATTTTTAGCTTGCATGCATACATAGAAAGAGAGAAGACCACAAAAGCTGCAAACTGTACGAAAGCACCTATCTATCCTTATCCATGCGTCTATGTATGTAGGTACATGTACGGTCTGTGCAATGGTAGTGTAGCCGTCGAAACGAGCTTATATATTACTACTACTACTATTGCGGCTGCCGAGTGAGAGAGAATTTTGCACACCGGGAACGCGAGCTAGCTGGCTAGTTGTATGTATAGCGAAGCCAGTCAAGAAGCTGCTGCTACTGCAGAACGTATATATAGCTATGCCAGGCTAGAGAGGTAAAGAGAGAATGGTGAAGGATGGGGAGGAAAGGAGGGAAGAACCGACATTTTCACTCCGAGCTCTCGCTTCTCTCTCTCTCTCTCTCTCTCTCTCTCTCTCTCTCTCTCTCTCTCTCGTCCGAGTAGCCGACTCTAGCCGGAGCAGCTCTCTTGGCTCTCTTGACTGACGCGCCGCTGCAGCAAAAGCAACAGCAGCAGCTTTCCCTCGCGGCCAGTCGGCCGGGCCCCCCCTTGTGTCGTATATCTACTGTCCGTCGCGAAAACGTCGAGTTGGCTTCGTATATAGTGGTGCAGTGGCGGCGAGGAGCAGTAAATATACACCACGTTCTCTGCCATGCTTCTCTCTTCTTATATTATGTGCTGTTACAGCGCAAAACTATGAGCTTAGCGAAACCTCGTGGATTTTTTTTGCTGTGCTTTGTATATAATTCGTTTGTTCTATTATAAATGGGTTATTGAGATGTTCATGTGTGTAGACAGAATTATTACATGATTTCAATTTTATGTTAACGAGTCGAAGTTTGATAAAATAAAATTTCAATTTGAGAAAAAATTTATAATATTTCTATTTGCAACTCCTTCTGTGATTATAAAAAAATATATATATTTAGGATAGTCATCATTATATGCATATATCGAATGAATATTTTTAGCTAAAACGTTAGCTCAAAGATACTTAAATTTTTTTATCTATTAAGATTCTTTTGAATTGAAATATTTAACTCCAAATCGATTTCAATCTCTGATTGTGCTATCCTTAAAAATTGTGGTATCGATACTTATGGCTATTCAGATAAGATTTTAGCCTTTTTTACTCTTTGAGCTTCAATTTATATCAGAGCCAGAAACTTTTCGCGATGTAGGACCCCTGAAAGTATATAAAATTCGTGGTGTAATCAAGCTGCATAGCTATATATACACACAAACTTCTTTCGAAAAGCACATATGCAAAAGAAGAAACGATACTTTTGTTTCATCGTGCAATGCAGCTTTCATTAGCTTAATTGATAACTCTTCAATTGGCTCCAATTAAGTTATTGCTCTTTCTCTCGTGTGCTCGATCAGATAATTTTTCAAATTTCCATAGGCTCTTCTCGTGGTGTGCGCCTTATATTCTACCCTATTCCAACTTCACGAACTCACTTCTCTATGCACGAAACTATCTCTATATATGTGTGTATACGTTGTCTCTTTCTTTTTGATTCTACCACTGGTGGTATATATATCGTACACGTAAAATCATTACCGCGGACGGAATTCGCGTGTAGCGTTTCTCTAATTACTCTTGCGACTCTGCGATTGAAATGCGCGCGAGAAAGGAGGCCTCGACGTGCACTATACATTATATAGTGGCTCTTTTTCCAGGATGAGAGATCCGCAATTAAAAAAAAAAAAAAAAACTTTCGATCCAGATTCGAGAGAGAGAGAGAGAGAGAGAGAGAATCGTGCCTGCAAACGTTGCGTTTTGCCCTTTCATCCATTTTCACTTTATCTTTTTTTTATACTTACAAAGTTTCGGTATATATTACTGTTTGGCTATCATTCTTAGGTGCTACTCGTGATTTTTGATTGACGTATTGCTACTGCTCTGACATAGATATCCTATATAACATAAATAACACGTATATTTAAAATTATTAATATTCATAAATTCAAAAATTACAACTCTTTTAAATCCAATTTAGATAATCTTTATACACAAGTATATCATCACGTGCAGAAAATTCAAATATCATAAGTATAATTAGGCCATTAGAGTATGTAGATATCTTATACGCTCCCTACATATACCATATGCGGCAAACATCCAAGCCAAGACCGTTTCATTCTTCTCTCGCGTATAATTGACGAGTTCAACTTATACCTACCTACCTACCCCAGATGATCATAATACATATACGGATTCTCACTGTTGAATTTACACAAATACACACACGCCTTAATCCTCTGACCGTCAGCTTTTCGGCACGCGCTTAACGGCATCATCATCATCATCATCCCCTGTATACCCCCTCTATAATTTTAAGTCGGCACGTTTTTCTATATGCAGAAAGAGGCGCGTGCAGGAAAATAGTATATATGTTTGCCAGGAAAAACGAAGCACACGTTGTCGTTGACTAGGAGACAGCGGATGAAGGGTATATATAGGAAGAGAGTCGTGTAGGCATATGTATTGTGTGGATATAACGGACTAGTGTAGTGTGTATAGAGGATATAAGTGGTAGTAGGTGAAAGAGAGAAAGAGAAGGGAGAGAAAAATAAAGGCTGGATATGCAGGAAAGTCAAAATGAGCAGTTGTAAGGAATAAGAGGTAGTATAGGGGAATAGAGAAGAGAGAGAGTAACTCGTCAGGACAATAGACTCTATGTGTGTGTGTGTCTTTCGCTATGCAGTTTTTTTCTTTTTTTTTCTCTTGGAGGATATACGTGCCACCGTGGTCGTCGCGCTAATACGATCGGGCAGCGGCTTGTCATCGTGGTTTATAATACACACATACCCGCGTATATCGTCATTCAAGCTGTATAGAATTGGAGAACGGCAAGTTTCGAGAGATAGTCGATCGTAAATATATATTTATATAATATAGCATATTATATATTATCTCGTGTTTTGTTCCACTCGTTCAATAAACAGCTACCGCTAAAAAAAAGAAAATAAGCCCAATGCTAGAGAGTCATATCAATGAGCTTTTCCTTGAGGGCACTTGTATAGAGTTAGCTGAGCGCGTGGGAACAACGATTGGTAGATTATATTTTACAAGGGTGTGTGTATGTATGTGTGTGTGTCTATTTTCGCTGAAAATTAAATTCCTCTTCTTCTCGTAGGTAGTGGTATTGGTAGTATAGTGATGGTGGTGTTGTTGTTGTTGCTGAATTTTAACTGCTTAAAATTGCCTAACGGTAGAATCTAATGAAATCTCCGAGAATTAAGTTTTCAAGTATTTTGTGTATTCTTAACTTTTACGTATGATTTTGTGTGTCTGAAAATGAGAAAAAAAGAATGTTTGATGCTGTTCTTTAATGAAAAATTCGTTTACATGAGATGTAGGTATACTCTGTGATTTTTAGGAATTAGACTTTTAGTTGTCAGTAAAATCCTTTTTTTTTTATTTATCTATGATGATCACATGAGTAACTTCTTTTAACAAATTTATTCTCAAAAACTAAAAAGAAAAAAATGTAATTAGAAAAATAATTTTAATAACTTTTATAATGCGATTATGATCAATTCTAAAATTAATATTCACATTCTCGCTTAATACTCACCCAACCTCAACTTATTGGTTTGACTTTGTAACACTAGGCAATAAAGATTTTTTTTTCTTCCTCCTCAACCTTAAAAGCACAAGAAGGCGGCTAATACAAATCTCCTTTAATCATCCGTACAAGCATCTCATCCTTCTGATCCTTGCGATGTATACAAGCGCTAGCCTGCAACCTAATACCTCTTAACGTCAATTTAATCCGCGAGGAAAAAGAAGTATATGGTCGTATTACACACATAATACACAGGCCAGAAAGAAAGAGAGCCAGCCGATGCACTTACGTAAATCGAGCGAGTGCACATGGACAATAGACAGGAGCGAGAGCATAAGGGGCTTGGTCTATACCCAGGTTTATATAGTCAAAGTGGTCGCGGCAATTTCTCTTTCTCCCTCTCTTTCTCTCTCACGTATTAAGCAGATAAACCCGCGAGGCCAACACACCACGTCACGTGCGTCTTCTTCTTCTTCGTGATGTAGCCTCTCGAGAGATTCCAACCCACTGACACCAAGCCATCCGCCTACAACACACACACACACACTTATATACATGCTTTATATCTGTGTATACACGTCGGTGCTCTTGAGACATGTACGTCTACTCTCTTTCTCTGTTTGTCTGTAGGGACTCTCTCTAGGGATTTTTTTTTGAGATTACCCGAAAATTGCCTTCTCGTCCGAGAAAAGACGAGTTTCTGCTGTCAGTCAGTTTCGGAATTGTTTGCGTGCTTGCTTTTTCATGAAGTTCGGTTTTGTTTCGAGTTCCTTGATGAAAATCCACGAGACTTGTTTATTTTGACTTTGCTTATCTCGATTTTTTTCTTTTGAGCTCATTTATTTTCTCTAATTTTTTATTTTAATATTATAATTTTTTGGCAAATCTGTACGTGAGTTCTAATGTCCATGAAAACAAATTGATTTTTACTATAACAAAAAAGTCAAATGTACCTATATTTAAAACTCGTAATAAATAATAAATAATTTACAATTGAATTTGCTTGCGTTTATATTCTATTAAAAAGTATAAGCATGACTGATGCCTTAACGTTGTCAATCGTCGAATTGACAGACACTCGTGCGCCTCGTTGGGTCAGTAATCGCTTAAATATTCATCGGGGCTGAGGTCATTTGACGGAAGTACCCACTGTACAACTATCTATTCGTTTAGATTGCTGTAGGTCAGTTTATTTTATTCAAGTTATTTTTTTTTTCAAGTTTATTAATTGTATTAATTATGATATTTACAATGATTGTACTTTAATTCATCTGATGTATTTGTTTGCATACGACAATTTAATTACTAGACATTTACATGACTTTTATTTTTTAAAATGAAAATTTTTTGTTTTATTTTTTAAATTTAAATAATGTTAGATAATGGATTAAATAATTTAAATAAGTTAAGCTGCAATTTAAATACTTTTATTAAAGAGATGTTACTGTTAATGCAATTATGTTCTTACAACTTATTAAATAAAATAAATAGTTGATTTATAAATTGATATATATGGGGCCTGCCATGACTTACTCGTCCAAACGTCGGTTTCGGAATCTACAGGTTGTGGGTTCGATTCCTGGTGTCTATCGAGTGTAATGAGTCATTGCGCAAGCCTTTATGTATTGAAATTCACTCAATGAAGTGTCAAAAATGATTTAATTTATAATCTATATCTTTCTATCGCATGGGTGCGGCAATATTTATTTAATTATATAATTTTTTTTATTATAAAGAATACTAATAGCTATATGTAAAATAATTATATATCACCATTTTTTCGGAACAAATTTTTTAATGTCTGAATATTTAAAAATAATAATTAATATATTAAAAAAATTTTAAATTTCGTGTTTTTAATTTATCATTAAATACTAAATCTGAAGTTTATCGCAAAATACTAAAAATTTTTATCAAACTGCTTGCCTTTACATCTGTTTGCATAATTATATGTAAGTAAAATTATGATAATAAAATTAATTAAAAAAAGATGATATGCATTCTTAAAATGTTTCTTTTCCTAATTAAATGACATTATAACCTAGTTTCTTTGGTATTATTTTAAACAAATATGTTACGTTATTTTATTTAAAATAAAACTTTGTATCAAAGACTTTCAAAAGTTTTACAATTTTTTTTTTTTTTTTTTTTTATAAAGTTGTCCATTATATTGTATAATAAATCTAGAAAAAGAAAAAAATTATTGTCACAATTTTATGAGATTAATTACTTGTATTAGCTATCTTCAAATATTTATTCTATATTTTTTTAAGAACTTAATTATGATGTCATTAATATTATTTCTACAATATAAATCTGATTCGAATTCATCTCTCACATAATATCTGACAAATTTATATAATTATCGATAATAACAATGACATCAAATTTACAAAGTTCAATTTTCTCATTTAACAATCGAAATGCAAAAACTCACAGTAACAAAAAACCCAAACAACAACTATAATAGCAACAATAGGAAAAAAAGGAATAAAGAGAAGAGAACGAAGCAAAATAAAGGTTTAAACAACGAGTACCCAAGAGAGCCGGAAGTCAGGGGGAAAGAGAGGAAAGAGAAGAGTAAAGGGATGTGTACTATACGCAGGCGCGAAGTGGCTCGTGTCCCGGACGCACCAGAAATCCGAGAAGGCGCCTCTTTAACGTAGTCGCGTCAACCTCGCACCCTTTGTACCTCTCGGCTTACCCCTTTTTTCTTATCCTCAAATACATGCTCCGGTCGACACCCAACTTGCAGCAACCAAGTCTTATCGCGACTAACGCGTAAGACGAAGTTGCCGCTGCTGCAACGTCAAGTTTATTACTATACGCGCAAATAATGCGTTGAAGCAAGGTCAGTCGTGTAAGTGGCTCAAGTTCAGTCGATGGATATTGAATTACGATACCCCACCGGGATATATATCCCTTCGTCCTCCTGCGTCTGCTATTCCCCTCTGCTGTACTTGCGCTTTTTACCGCGTTGACTCCGTCATTTTGATATATATTCTCTGCTTCTCGCCTTTTCTGTCGTGACTGCAAGTCTCGGGTTATCGTATTTACAGTCTGATACTACAAGAAGGGCTATTTTGTCTAATTTTAAGGATGTATGCATGGAGTAAGCAATTTATTGTCATAGTAGATCCATCCATAGTGCGTTTCGACTTACAATGTAGTTTTATTTTTGAATTTAAAAAAAAAATGTTTGATTTACATTTTTTTTTATTTTTGATATAAATAGCTTGAATTGTGGCGCAATGAGAAACAGCACACATGCGTAAAACTTATCTTGCTCGTTTAAAATTAAATGATAATGATTTTCTTTAATTTCGTGCTGAATATATTCTTGAAAAAAAAAAAGAAGAAACAAGGTCATGTGTATATATCGTTATTACGAATCTCTTGTTGCAAATAAAATCGAATGTTACACTGTTGAAATTTTCACTTGTTTTTATCAAGAGGAAATAAAATTTTTAAAAAATTTATAATCATTGTGTTTTGCAATAACAATTTTTTACTATATTAGTATTCATGATCCAGCTATAATAATGCTATTTATTAATAACCAAAATAATGCTATTTTTAATTGAGCTTCTATATTTATAGTTCAATTTTATTTTCTAGCTTATCACACACACACGTGCACGCGTTTGTCATTGATAACACTATCGGTTATAAATATATCAAAAGTTAACAAAAGATTTATCTGACAAATATCCTAAACTGCAAAATTCGTTTCTTTTCTTTAACTTCGCTTCTTTTCAGTGAATTTTTAAGTAAAATTTACGTATGAAAAAACCAAACTCCATAGTGTTTCCCACAAAATCGAAAGGATAATCAATAGTAACCACCATACTCTCGTCGTAACCATGCAAATCAACCGCAATAGCCCTTCGACTACAACAACCCACGCGCAGCACACACACCAAAGACGTTAAATTCCGGAACATCTGTCCGGAAGCGAGTTGGCTACAGTCTCGTTTCTCCGCAGTTCCAGCAACTTAGTCTACATACCCTTCTCTCTCTCTTTCCTTAACATTTCCTCTCGCAACGAAACAACCATTTGCCATGCACGTAATGCGCAGCAAGCTGCTTCTCTTACCTGCTCGAAAAACACAAGGCGCAAAAGGTCATGGGCTGAACCACATCTATAAGTGTGTATACATATACACGTTATATAACCAAAAAGAGCACAATGTATATAATCGTACTGTAATTAACGATACGCATATGCGTGAGCAAACGGACTGGTGCGTATATACGTATACATGCGGCTTCGCGCTCGCGGCGCACTTAATATTGTAAAATTCTTCAAACGGCATGAGGTCGTGTATGAGTGTAGAGAGGCCGCAAGAGAAGATCCGCTGCCATCAACCGCGGAGAACGGCTAAAATTCACCTGTTTTCAGCCGCGAGCTGCTGGTTTTCATGTGGTGTACCGAAAGACCACTACCTACTGCCCCTTGTATGACCACTAACCACCTTTGCTCATGCGAAAAGTTCTTACTTTTTTCATTTTTTTTTTTTTTTTTAACTACTTTTTCTTTTGTTTGAATACATTAATTATGACTTCGTTAACCAAAGTTCAATTATTCCTCATTGTTCCAGTGTGGCTCTCTTTTTATGTACTCATGCAACTTTATGTTAAAATTCATGTTTTTATATGTATTCGTGTCATGTGAATTGTGTTTATAACATCGGAGCTTTCAGTCTATTCAATAATTTTTTTCTTTTTAATTTTTTTTTTCTTACAGTTTACCCATTTTTATAATAAATTATTCAACAGCTGTTTGTTATTTTGTATGCAAGTGTAATAAAAATGTTTGATATGGAGAACATAAGAATGAATGTATATCAAATATTGTTATTGTTATTTAAAAATACATAAAATTTTTTCATTTTACTTTTTATACTCATGAAAATAATAAACCTGAAAGTTAAAGCCATTTTATGCATTTTAGATCAAAATAAGTATTTTAAGCAACAAAAAGAAATATTATAAAATTTAAATTTGAATGAAGTACATCATTTATAAAATAATCATTTTTTGTTCAATAAAATTGAAGTTACCATAATTATAAAAAAAAAGTGAATACAACATTCAATAATAACTACTGCTACATTAAAAATTAAAAAGTAGACAGAGTTCAGTTATAAAAGTTTAGATATTAAAGATACAGATATAGTGAATAGCAAAATATAAAACCTTCAGCGGGTTCATGTCAACAAAGCCAATAATAAGTCCGCGTGCGTTAGCTAGCACACACATACATGCACACGAGTTATCTATTCACATCTACAAAGAGCAATAAGCTTTTGCAGCAACATCCGTATATTAATTCCAAGCGCTCTCTCTCTCGTCAGCTATTATTAATTGAAAGAGAAAAAGAGAGAGAGCGAGAGCACCAATTTTTTTATTTTTAATCATAAGCTTTGTCGGCTTTCTGCACATTGTACATCATCAGCCTATAACGTTCTCCCTGCGCATATATACATATACATACATACTGTAGTCCGGTGCATTTCTTGCATATGTATCTATAGGTATATTATATGAGACTTAGAGGGTGTGCGATGATGACGACGACGACAACGCGCCATTGCCGAGAGACATGCTCTACATTTGCACGCATGCACGTATACATACATAATATTTGCTACATGTGGAGTTACGCGTCCGCTTGTGTGGGTGGAGAGTCTCCTCGTCGAGTCGAG
>JAPYZE010002356.1:0-16669 GCA_030522805.1 Leptomastidea abnormis
CTCTTTGTTTTAATGGCAGTTATTGAAAAATAGTCACTATATCCAGCACTTACTACCAGAAACAGTAATTTTTCCTAATTAAGAACTATCAGTGTAGCACGTGTTTATAGTTATATTTCGGATGCAAGATCCTGTCAGAAGAATAAAAGAAGTATAGGAGGAGTAAGAGTGCAGGGAGAGGAAGTCAAGTGCGATGATTTCCAGCCTAGCGAATCGCGGTTGCGCTTGCGCGTTGTAATATAGAGTCTATAGATACAGAGCTAGAGAAAAGACAATGGTTAATATTATATATATATAGGGAGTTGTCGGGATGCGAACGACTTCCGGCGACTTAATAATAATAATGATAATGATAATAATAATAATATTCGCTGCTCTTGATTCGCGAGAGTCTTCTTCCCATACACAACCATAATATGCATCTCTCAAGCTTTCTATATAGCAACGTATACCTATATATTCTTTCGACCTTCTCCTACTACTACTTCGCTTCTTTTTTTTCTTCTTCTTCACTTTATATATTCTTCCTTCTTCTTCTACTTCTTACTTCCTTCTATCAAGTTCCGCTTATCTCGCGTATACGTAGAGCGTAGATAGCGCATACATTTGCAAGTTGAGAAACGTTGAGCACTAATTCTAGGGAATCATGGTAACTATGAGTATATAAATTAATTTGTTAAAAGAGAATAAGCGCAGGGTATAGAGGAGAAGTAAGAAAATTATGAAGAAGAATTATGTTGTGGGTATATATATATATATGTTTGATGAGGAGGGAAAATACGTTTCTTAGAAGAAAATTCTTGGGAGACTTGTACGTGGAACAATTATGAAAAAATGTGGGGAGTATAGGGGAAAAAAAATAGAATGGAAAAGAAAAAAAAAATAAGTTTGTATGATACTTTTTTTTTTTAATGATAAAGTGTATGTTTGTAAGAGAGAGAAAAAAAAAGAAAGAAAGAAACTTTGTGGTACAAACGTGTGGTATATAATAGATACATTCAGCGTCTGTTTTTTTTTTATAAAGGATACGTGTGGAATAAGATGAAAAAAAAAAAAAATTTTATACTCATTTTTGTTAGTCAAGCACGTAGAAAAATAGTAAAGTTTTGAAAAAAAAAAACTCTAGAAACGCGGTTAATGTGGTATTTAAAAAAAGCTCAGAACAAAAGACTAGAATCGCTCTCATTTTTTCTTTTACATAAAATAAGTCCTTGCATACATGAAGTCGTAAAAAAAAACGTAATTTTTAAAACTTAAATAACACCAACATAAAAGAAATAAAATTGACATCCGATTGAAATCTATTATACTACATAATGTACCAATAGAACCATTAAAAAAGCAATGACATATAAAATCAAGTTATATCATTACAAGCTATATGTACATATATACACATCCGCAAGCTCATTTACAAACTTAAGTATATATTAAACGACATCCAAGAAAGAAAGAGACAAAAGATATACAAGCTCATCATCTCAATCTTACAAATCTGACCTAATAATCAAGCAGTTTCTCTCTCTTTTGCTCATCATCATAATTTCGATCACCAACCAAAAGAAAATGATGAGGTCGCGAAAAAGGACAAGAAGGCACTCCCTATAACGATTAAATCCGTATGATGTAAGAAGAGACAAACAAAAAAAAAGAGACATAAAATCCTCTAACTTAGCTCTTTCTCTCTCAGATTTTAGTATGCTATAGAACGGATGGGTCGGGCCCTTCCTCGGTAATAATAATAATAATCGACATTTTCATATACTAATATACTTGGGCCTGGCTTCCGCTTTTATGCTACCGACCCGATTACGATTATATGCTCGCGTATTATAATATAACTTTTAATATTTTCAATGGACGATTGATTGATGCCCAACCCTTTTAAATTATTCGATACAAATATTACATATGTCTCTCTCTCTCTTTTTTATTAGTATATACCCATCGATATATGTACACCTGATGATTTTCTATGTCTTATAGCTTATAGCAATGTTACGCAATCGCATGAGGGATAGGGTGACGAGGATGTCGTTTTATGCGTAATATGAGGTGTATTTTTGGCTCCTTTGGATATATATATATACGCACAGTAGCAAATTGTATATGTCGATATTGAGATGCAAGAGAACACGAAGTACAAACATTAACATATCGTATGTAGCTCTTTTGGTTTATTATATACATGTACTCTTTTCTCTTTCTTCTCTTACTTTTATGCGTTTTCAAGAGAGAAAGAGAGTCTGTTCTTTGAAATTTTTACGAGCTATACGTAGTAGTAGTAGTACATACAGCTTCTTAACTTTCGATTTTTTGGAGGATTTATATAGGTAAGTATATATATATATCAAGAGAGAAGAGAAGCCGGATATACACGTTGAGCTTTAGATTTTAAATAGAACTAGGAAGTCTAGTATGTATATAAATGTGTGTGTATGTACAGTTACTCGACGTTGTATTAGGGCTAAAGCTTTATTCTCTATGTAGATCTATTTTTGGTCTATTCATCTCACTTGCTTTCTTGTCTTTTTTTTTGTGTGTCTATCAAAATAAATGCAGTGCAAGGCGCAACTTCACACACTTTCCCTTGATTTATAAATACGTACAGATTCTCATAAATAAATGTATTTACTGCGTGTGAATACTTGCAATTTTTATTTTTTATTTTTGTAAATGTACTTACAGTCGATGAATTTTTTTTTTTGTTGGATATTTTTTTTATATTGACCTTGACATCAAGTAAAATACTCACCTGAAACAAAAAGAAAAAACAAAAAAATTGTTAATTATAAATAACAAAAAATATTTCAGTGAAAAAAAAAATTGCATAATATTAAAAAAAGCTCGCTCTCTTAAAGCTTGCAAGCACAAAACCTTCAACATAATATATTCAAGTAAGCCTCTAATTAAAAATAAGTCTGTATAGAAAGCGCAAGCTTGCATACAGCGACAGTCAAGAGAGGAAAAGTCAAGTTTCTCTTAACTTATTATAAAGTAGCTGAAGCCAAAAATAAACACGCAAACGCTAGAAGCTTATATGATGAAGGTGTACAAGGTAATTTGGTCGTGTATTGGCTGGAAGGAAGCTCATGAAATTCGTAGAGCAAGTAATAGTGACAGTAAAAGTAATAAATTAATATTGAGTGAGAGAAAAGAGTTTTTGTATTTCGAATTATATTTGAAGAGATTCGCAAACCCATCTCAGTAAAAAAATTATAAAACGAAAAAAGATAACGAAAAAAACTTTTCGTTTTTTACTGGATAAACGTATATGATAAAAACCGCGAATAAGAGAGAAAGAAAGTAAAAGAAAGGTCTAGAAAATCTCTTTCGATATTTATTTATTTTTTTTTTTGTTTGCCAAATTTTCACGCTGTAAATAAATATACACGTGCTTCGACTGTCAAACACTGTCTTTTCTTTTATTCTCTCACGCACTTTTTTTATTTCTTTTTAAATCACACTTTCACGCGTACACGTTTACGGTAAATGGATAAATTTGCTTTAAACACACGAAATCTTTTTAAATATATCTATATTTTAATCGTAAGTAAGAAAAGTGCACGTATGTAAAATCTTGTATACATACGTGCAGTTTATTCAAATCAAGTGAAAACTATCTGCTTTGCAAGTAAAAAGAAAAATAAACAAGCAAACAAACGATTCAATTTTTTATATTAATCATTCGGCTAATCAATATGTTCATAAAAAAAAAATCGTTTGCCTTTATTACACAGTTCAAAGATAAAAAAAGTATCACTGTATATAAATACATTTTATAGTTTGATATATAGGTCATTTACCATAGCCAAATCGTATTATTATCTTCAAACATATACAAAACAATCTTTAAAATCAATCGTTTTCTACAATCGACATGCGGTCACTTTATCCCTCCTCTCCCTCTTCCCTTCTGTCCATAAGTCCAATATCTAATCGAGGTTCATTTCCATTTTCACGCGCAAAGTAGGTATATACACCTATATATATACGCCGCGATACGATAAGAACGTCACAAATCTTATCTCCATAGCACCTGGCATCTGGCGGTTACAGTCGAGTAGAGCTGTGGACACTAAGTCGTTTAGCAAAAAAGTTTTACCAAACATTTTACCGTTTTTATTCTCTCTCTTTCTTTCTCTTTGGAAAAAAAAAGAAATTGACAGAGTGAGACAAACAAAATAAGAACGAGACTTGACTTTTGAATGATTAATTTAAATCGATTGATTTTAATTTGCAAGCTGTGCAAACGAAAGCTGCTGTTCTGTTTCAATCAGTTTTATATAATATACCTAAAAACGAAACAGATGTTGCAAGTGCTTTCCAACAACCCTTTAATCCAACTAACTTCCTTTTATTTTTAATATATCATACCATAGTATACCGATAAATAAATTATATACTCAACACTTTAAATATTAGATACTAACATGAAAACAAAGCTGATGTTTATATTATATAAAACGATACACCTCGACTTAACTAAATAAATAAAATACAGATAAAATTCAAGTGTAACGAAACATCACAAATAAATTTTATAGTTTTAAAGAGTCTCTTTCTCTCTTTTTGTGTGTCGCTCCAGACACACGCTTCTAAATATTTAGCTTGGAGTTTTGGTAAGTTAAAAGAACGTGCTTTTAATCGTAGGAGAAGAAAAAGAAAAAAGAAAGAAGAGTGAGAAAGGGAAGGACGTGTATAGAAGTGTCCGGGTATAGAGAAATATATATACCGTTAATTTAATTTCAGACACCGAGGATGTATATATACGTATATATACAAGAGCAACTCGCGGTTCCGCTTGAGGTAACCTTTGTGTACTTTTATACACACTACTGATCGAAAAATCTTTCTTCCGGACACACGATTCTGTACTCTTTAATATAGACTTTGACTCTTTCGTTGGTGGTGAGTTTCTTTTGTATGTTAAGTAAATCGATGCCGATTCCGTTATATTCGACGCGACAAGAATTTAATAATATTTTTTGGTTCGTTTATTTTTTCTTTTATTAAATTCTCAAGTATTTTTTCTTATGTTACAGATTGTTAAACTATACTGGAATTTACACGACTGTAAATAGTCCTTTAATTTCATACCAAGATATAATTTATTTTATTTTTTTTTTACTCGGTGCAATTACGTTATCCGTTTAAAAAAAGTATAGCAGAAAACAAAATGGTAATAGCCGATATAGGTATATCTAAACACGTTTATATACATATATATATATACAACTTATTTTCCCCCATTTTATCCAATAAAGCCACTTAAAACTAGTTGAATATCAAGAAAAATAGCAAAAGAGCAATTACTTTAGAAAGTTTTTCTTTTTAAAAATATATAGCGCAAGCGCGCATATAGGTAAAGAAGGGTAGAAGAAAAGAGGCTGTGAAAGAGAAAGAGAGAGAGAAAATTCATCATCCAGTCTAGCTGATTTCTCGCGTATTACCGACTTCTTTTATACACAGATAAACACACCGATCGAACCAGATTTTCTACCCATACGATCCTTAAACTCATCACTCGCACGAGACGTAATCTTCTCTATTTGCGGTCGAGAAGGACAAAAAAAAAATTTATATATAATATATAAACCAGAGTAATTCGCAGTGTAATTACGAAAAAAGTAAATATAGATGATGAGGAGGAGAAGAAGATATGATGTTTTTCCAAGAAAAGTTGCGAGTTTATGTACCTTAGGTAATCGGACGCGTTGAGTAAAATGGATTTCGGAAATAAATCATTTTCTATATATATAAGTTTACGTGTACTTTTAGGTTTTTTAAAATATTGATCTTATTTGTTCTTATTGTGTGAATTAAAAGGTTTTACTTGTTAATTATTTGATGTTTAATATACATCATATTTTTAAAATTATGTGAATTATTATTTTGAAAAATGTGTTAGTAATTTTGTAAGGATGCAAAAATTGAAATTGTTGCTTAGTTAATAAACAAATAAGTTATTTGTTAATTTAGTCACTTATCACTATTATTATATAAACATACTGGACCTTGCTAAACGTTCAAGTTTTTGCATATAATTATTCTATTGTACAGCTTTCAAATAATTATTTTACACACAATTATCATTATAATTTTAATATATTTTTTTTTTTGTCAAACTGTAGTTTCCTAATAATAATTATTTTTTTTTGTTTTAAATTTCATATAATTTTAAATATAATTTGAGACGTAATTATCAAATAAAAATACATTGTTTTAAAAATCGATTTTTAATGAATCGTAAATTATTTATTTAAATTTCAAATTGCAAATACTGCCATCTGCTTTTATTGTTTAAATTTCAAAATAAAATATATAATTCGCACTAAACTTTTATTTAACAACAGCTGGTAAAAAAGAAACTGACATTAAATTTACGCAACATTTAAACTATTCTACACCACTGACTCATAAAGTCAAGCATAAAGTACACAAATCTTATATAATCAAACAAGAAAAAAATTTTGTTAATATCAATAAAAAAAAAATGTTTTATCAATAAAATCATTTCATAATTACTTGAAATAAGATAAAAATTAATTTATAATATTGAATAAGTATAAAGCATCACACACGATAATATATACACACATATATACACTATTAAGTGATCACACTCATACGTATACGATACATACATGCAAGCGTTATCTCATGATATAGCCTTGGAAAAATTATTACGCTTAATTTGTAGTATGACAGAGCAAACTTTGTATCACAGATCATCAATAGCTTGTGCTGCGAACAGTCGGACGACGACGACGACGACAGACTATAAGATGATAGAAGGCCACGTGTGAAAGCAGCAGACGGCAAAAATATCTATTCCTCGCCATTTATAAGTTTTTTTTTTTATATTTAAATTAGTAGTTTAGTTTAGTTTGGTTAGTCGACTTGTAAACATGGGTGCTGCTACAGCGATATTTCTCGTTTTTCTCGGCTGCTGTTCTAATTTGGTATTTCTTGAACTTTTGATGAAGTGAGTCTTTTTTTCTTTTTTTTAACATATGTAATTTTTTTAAATTTATTTGTTATCTAAAATTTTTTTTTGTTAAGTACGAGAAACCTAACCTAAAGATCGGTTGCTTAACGTAACAATAATTTTCAAATTTAAATTATCTGACATGTGTGCAAAGTATTTATGAAACAATTATTAGTGTCAATTAAACTTGTTTCTTAAATTTATATTACATAATTTTTTTCTTTTAAGTAATTTATTTTTTAACCTTTTTAAGTATGAAGCTTGAACAAATAAATCTCACGACCACAGTAATTTTATAATTTATCATAAAAAAATATGAAATAAACCATATTTTAAAATAATTCTTAAAAAAAAAAATTTCAGAGAAGATCCAGGTGGTGGCAATTTAGTAACATTCGCTCAATTTTTATTTATCGCAATCGATGGATTTATCTTTACACACAAATTTGGTACAATGCGACCAAGTGCACCATTAAACAAATACGTTCTACTAGTCGTTTTATTTTTTGCATCAAGTGTATTAAACAATTATGCATTCAACTTCAACATACCAATGCCTCTTCACATGATATTCAGATCAGTAAGTACAAAAAAAAAAAAAATAATAAATTAATTACCAAGCCTTTTTAATCAAAACAATAATAAATTAAACGTTTATTTATAGGGTTCTCTAATAGCCAATATGGTCATGGGTATTATAATATTGAGAAAAAAATATACGTTCGACAAGTATTTGTCGGTATTCATGATAACCTTGGGTGTGGCTATTTGCACAATTGCAAGCGGTAAGGATGTTAAGTCAACAGTACCGGTTACCGCTGATTCAATACCAACTACCTTTTGGACTGACTTCTTCTGGTGGACTGTTGGTATTACTATACTAACAGTCGCCTTGTTCATCTCGGCTAGAATGGGTATTTATCAAGAGACCTTATTCGCCACGTATGGTAAAAATCCAAGAGAAGCATTGTATTACTCGGTGCGTATTCTTTTTTATTATTTTTTTTTCTTTTATTGGCAAATAGATTCAGACTATTAATTTGTAAATGAAGATTATAATTCTTTTCTGTTTTTTTTTTTATAGCATTTACTACCATTGCCGTTCTTTGTTTTCTTAACGCAAAATATATGGGAGCACACTGTGATAGCTGCAAATTCGCCTAAACTGGTACTTCCTGTTATTGGCCTAGCAGCACCAAGAATGATGGTTTATTTAATTGGAAACGTACTTACGCAGTATCCTTTATTATTATTATCATTAATTATTTAAATGCTTAGTTATTTTTTTAAAATAATTTACAGTGTAAAAAAAAATACGTACAAAAAATTTTTTTTTTTTATTTCCTTAACGAAAATAATTTCAGATGGCTTTGTGTTGGATCAGTATTTACATTGACGACTGAGTGCGCATCTTTAACTGTGACCTTGATATTGACTCTTCGTAAATTCTTGTCACTTATATTCTCAATTATTTACTTTAAAAATCCATTTACGATTTATCATTGGATCGGTACAGTATTGGTTTTTGCTGGCACTGTTTTATTTACCGAAATAATACAAAAGGCCATGAAATCATCAAAACCAGAAAGCAAGAAAAAGAAATAAGCTATTTTTTTAATAAATATAAAATACAAGATAAATTTTGTAAAATTAATAATAATAAAAAGAAGAAGAAAAGTATTGCGACAAAAATTATCAAACTACAATTCTCATCAGTATAAATATAGTAACCCACTTTCCCCATATCCTAATCTACAGTAGCCGATCACCTATATATACACTAGAAAATCACCAACGACTTACATACACATATTTATTTTTTTCTTTCTATTTTTCTATTTTACCTTACAAGCTATGTATCAGTAAAAAAAAAAAAAGAGTAACTAACCTAATAATAATTACAGAAGCAAGAAGCAAACCAGTTCAATCGGTCCGGTATACAGTAATATACACCTGGCCGTTATCATATACATGCAGCAGCATATCTTTTGGTTTCATGTTTCCCGAAAATTTTCAATAAAACGCCCGTGTGCCTTATCTCTCCTGGACTTTCGATGCCAAGCGCAATCTCTGTAAAGTGTGTATACATGTGTGCTCCTCATGTATATATACCGACGCGGAAGCTACTACCGATATACGGTGAACGAGTATGAGAGAGACGCTTAATTACGCCGACGGCATAATAAGAATAAGAGCCTCGTTTCTCATCCTATATACATACTTGTGTGTTAACTGCTTATCCTTCCTTTTTACCTTATAGTATATGTGTGCGAGTTGCCGCGGGTATATAGAGCTTTTATGAGGATGCTTTGACTAGAAATTCTACTAGCTCCTCAGTGACTGGTGAGTTCTATGGCATTGCCGTAGGCTAGCGGCTACTGGATGCAGATAACATAACTGAATGACGCTTTTTATTCAATTTGTTGGAATTACTGGGAGGAATTTTTTTTGTTAAAGAAACTATGATGATATGGCTTGAATTGGTTATAAAATATTGGATGAAGTCTTGTTTAGATGATTGAGATCGATGAATTTCAAGAAAAATGTTGAAAAATTTAGACGTAGGGGATTTGTTGTGGTGAGATATAGATATTGTATCGTTCTGGATTTGAACAATAAAAAAAGATTTGCAGTAATTGTTTTAAAAAATTTTACCATTATTGTCACGTTCAAAAGTTATTAGAAGAAATAAAAATGAGATAAATTTTGTATATGAGTATTGTTCTTAAATAAAACCCAAATTTTCTTGTGCTGTAAATTAAGAATTAAAAAAAAAAATATCTAACGTTGATTTAAAAATTTAATATTCATTGAATCAATTTCATAGATTAAAATAAACTTAATTCTAATAAAAATTATCTTTGACTTTTTAAAAAGTTTAATTTGATTAAAAAATTGTTTTCAGATTATTATCATCATATAAAAGATAATCTTACGATGCTTTAGATTAAAGCAATAAATTGACCAAAACTTTATCATTTTTAAGAAAAGATTCAAACTCTTAAGAAATAAAAATCAAATTCATCAGTTTAAGTTTTTAATTACGAGCTAAGTGTGTCAATTCTGAAAATTTTTTTGTTAATACGTGACAAAAATAGAAAAATCATCTTTAAACAATCCAACGTTCATATATTTTATTAACAAAATTTATAATTTGAAAATTAATGTCAGAATTTAAATCAAAATATTAAAAAATCAAGCATTTTTTTATATAACACAAAGTTTTAATAACAAAGTTAAATAAATAAGAAAAAAGAGAAAAAAAATCAAAAGAAATACACTTATTTTTAGTGCAATCTTTAAAAGAAAAACTCGAATACACTCACGAATGCATTCATAAGCGATTAGATTTACCAAGGCTTTAAATACCCACAAGCAGTCGTTTCTCTTGAACACAGTAATTTTGCTCAGACAAGGAAAGAATCTCGCTCTTTAGACCAAATAAAAAAAAAAAGGAAAAGAAAAATGAAGCTCATTTGTGGTAACGATATATTTCAATTGTAACTATTTTCCTCGTTTAATTAATACTTGCTTTATTAATCATTCAAAATTATCACCTTGTAAATTGCATAAAATATTAATATACAATTTTTATTTCTGTATAAATTACATTTATAATTTGACATAAAATTAATCATAAATTTTAATTAATCATATAAAAATCAACAAATTAATATCAATTTGAATCATATTTCACCTTCAGGTTTATATGTAATTACACTTCTCGTGGTAATTTCAACTCAATCGTCACCCTACTTAAAATGTAAAAAAGGAGAAATGCCAATTGAAATAAGAGGTGCCAGTGATTGTACGAGAGCTCCGTGTCGTTTACGACGTGGTACCAATGTAACAGCAGAATGGGATTTTATTGTTCGTAAGTTCAAAATTCCTCTTTCTTCTCAAACAATTGTCCAATTGCTTATTTATGAATATAATATAATTAATTTTCATCAAATTTTTTTTCAAAGCTGAGAACACAACAACATTAAAACCAAGATTACGTTACGGCCACACAGCAAACAGAATCAACAGCAATTTTCCATTCCCTCAACAAGACGCGTGTGAAACTTTAAAGGACTCATACTGTCCATTAGAAGCAGGTGAAAATGTAACCTACGTTCTCGAAATGCCAATATCCAGGACATTACCACCAGTACCATTAGCCATCGAATTTTCATTAATCGACGATAACAACAACGTCATTGTTTGTTTCAAGTTTATCGGTAAAGTTGTATAGTTGAAGTTATTTTGATAATAGAAAATACTGTGAAGAAAATCATATCGATGTAATACAAGAAAATAAAAAAGAAAAAAAAATGGATGAACAGAAGGATAAGATCAATCTTACTTACAAGTACAGCGAGAGGAGGAAAAGATATCGAGAAGACGAGGAGAAAGAGAAAAAGGGAGAGGAAAAGGGCCGGATGTGGGTTTGAAAATCGGTCTCGCTTACCTGATTCTCTCTCTCTTTCTTTCTCCCTCTTGCAACGACGGGAAACGTTATAATTGTGTACGCGAAAGAACAGCCTGTCTGCCTCTATATCTTTCCTCTTTCTCTTCTTTCCCTTCAGATTCGCCATTCTATATCGGTAACATCCGAGGGTATAATATCGAGAGAGAGACCGATTCTCTTCGCGTTTAATCGAGCGCGATGAGACAGAACCCACGACAACGACGTCAATGCTGGTGGTGGTGGTAGTGATGATGATAATGATGATAGTATAGCATGCAGCTGCACACGAAGTTCTATATACCTACACGCTGCATTGATCTTATGTTTATATATATAAGTATATTCTCGAGAGCCTATATAGAGATCCTCCCTTTGACCGCGACTACTCGTCTGTTCTTTTGCAGCTTCATCAACTTTATCGTATAACCCCTCCCTCCACCCTTCATTTCTCTTGTGATTCTTGATTTGTTCTTTATGGTGGTAGCCGACAGAGAGATTTTTTTTTTTTGCTTTTATGTATATTCCGTATGTAAGTGATTTTTTTTTTTAAGCTTGAGCTTTCTAATAATATTTGTATACGTATTGAATATTTATGTAAATGTATAGATTTTAAGTTTTAAAAAAATTTGTTATATTTGTGGTAAATGTTTTAGCAATGATAATAAATGACGATTTTGAAATTTATATATATCTCCTTAATTTTATAAATTTTGTGGATATTTGAAATATATATAAATATTATTGTAAGATTAAGTCTGAAAGTTTTTTTTATGAATAAAAGAAAAGTTTCGTGTGTGTGTAAATTATATGGCGTGGGAGTAAGTATAAACTACACACACATTACACTTTAAATACAAGTCAGTAAAATTTCTTTTATATTTTTCGCTATAACATATATATAGCAAAATGTGTGTGGCGAATATTTTCTCTCTCTCTACCCTAACCAGCCAGCCGCAGTTAGCCAAACACATGTATAGAACTAGAAAGTCAAAGTATACAATTAATTAAATATTTTACGATGTAAGACGAAAGTTATCAATATTTTTCATGTGAAAGCCGATCTTGCGAGGAGAAAATGATTATGCTTTTCTATATGTATATATACACTCGGCCTGGCCTAGTGATATACACACACACACGCATACAAATACTGGTTAGTCTCTTTTTTTTTCTCTTTCTCCCTGCCTCCCCTGCCCCTGTGCTAACATAAGCAAGGCCATAAATTATAAAATTTGAAAAGTAGACCAGACATTTATTCAACTTTAATAATCCTTTTGCGGTAATCCATTTTATAAGCAAAGTAAAAGCTCTCTTTTTCTATCTCTTTCTGTTTGAAACAAGGTCACCATAAACACTCTAAGACGTCACTACATAACAACAACAAAAATAAATAAATGAAAAAAAAAAAAAAATTACACTCTCTCGCTCATACACTATAGGTATGCCAGAGTAAACAAGAAAAGCGTATACACACACTTAAAAGTAAGGATTAAAATTGAGAGCTTGGACAAGCATATGGCAATACACCCAAAGTATAGAGTTATTTACAGGCATGTATAGAAACCTGAAGAGAGAGAGAGAGAGAGAGAGAGAGAAATAACGAGAGAACCGATAGTCCAATAAATTCCACTATATATAAACTCCTTTCACGTGTACGCGTGTTTCAGCCCCAAAAAGTTCCACAAACAAGCCTCTCTTTTTCTTTCTTTCCCTCCCTCTTTTCACTCTTTCTCTACCTTCTCCTAAACCTTTCCATCAATCGATTATATACATTGTACGTGGGACATACAATATATATACCTATTACAGTCGTTGTAAGAGAGAAGGCCCATTTTCCATTGCACCAGTCCGTAAAAAAAAAAAAAAACGAAAGCTCGCTGCGTACATACATACATACATAAACTCGCGAAATCGAATGCGTACAGTAAAAGTGTATACGTGCATGAGAAGAGAAAAAGAGAGAGAGAGAGAGAGAGAGAAAAGAACTACACACCATTTGGCAAACGAGATCGCGATGCAAGCAAGCGAAATGTGTCGTTCGCAATTTCAATTGCGCGAAAGCTAACACATCACACTATATTTTTATATTGACTATAGTAATAAAGCAAAGTCTGGAATATGTGTATAGTTGAAAATTGTTTATTTCTTCCTTTCTTTTATATAGGCGTGGGAATTTAGCTACTGCTTTTCACGCGTTTGACTTATATTCTTAGACACACATACACACACACACCGCGTAAATATCAAATTTCAATTGAGATTATTAAAAAAAAAATGTTTTAGTGTGCGATTTAGTAATAAAAGAGTCTTTTATGTTCTCTCTCCCAATATGTGTGTGTGTGGGAGATGCTCTGGAAAATGGTTTATGAATTATTAGTTTGCACTTTACGCGAGAAAAGAGACTGTGTGTGTGTGTGTGTGTGTGTGTGTGTGTGTGTGTGTGTGTGTGTGTGTGTCAGGAATTATGAATTTATGAATGCTTGCTAGTGAAATATATTTCCCGCGAGAGAAGGTGTGTAGCATAATTTCATGATGATGATGATGATCTTACGATTAGAAATAGATGAGAGAGAGAGAGAGAAAGAGACAATGGGGTATATTATGTGGTAGCTACTAGCTGTTATGAGATTGTGAATCTTTATTATTATGTAATTTATGTAATAGCAGTTTGTGCCAGATTTAGTTTTTTTTTTCTTTTGTTACTGTAGTTAAGGCTGACCTTTTTTTTGGTCGAGGAGGTTATTTTTAGCTATACAAAGATTTTAGACTTAAATATTTAATGATAGAAAAAAAGTACTTGTTTTGTAAAGTTTTTTGCTTATGAAAAATTGTATATGGCATGTGATTCTTAATAGGAATATTCAATTAGTGTACGAGACAATAAATCATGACATTAATGATATTAATATTTATTATGTTTTTTTTTTTTAAATCAGAATCAGAAGTCTTAATTAAAATATTGTAATTAATACGTTGAATCTTATATAGATAGAGTAGCAATAAGGCTATATAGTAACCTCTTTGACATTACCTCTTTGATTTATCCTTACGATTTAATTCCAGACGGACATTTTATAATAATTAATTCGATAAGAAAATTTTAAAAATATCAAAAAATTAAAATTGTATAAAATTTTAATTCGAATACGTAAAAACAGTAGACATAAAAAAAAATCTAGAATAAAATTCGTGGATATTCCCTAATATACCTATATGTTATTGCTCGAAAAAATACATCTAAGCATATAAATAATATATTTTCGCACAGAACAGGCCAGTAAAACGTAGTAGAAAACAAAAAAGAGAGAAAGCTCAACACCAAATAACAGCCTTTATAAAATGACAAGCCTATTTTGATCCTTAACATTGGAATTATAGTCGCGACGAAGTATGGGATCGCGTGTTCTACAATTTTACGACTTCTGACGCAACGAAAAAAAAAAAAAAATTAAAAAAAAAAATAATACTTATTTCTGTGGAGACCTTAGCAAGAAATTAAAGCGTCTACGTAAAGCAATTTATAAAACTGGAAAACAACTCGTTTTGAAGGAAACCAGAGAAAAATACACACTTAAACTATTATATCGTCAAATAAAAAAAAAAAATGTCAAAAACGATCACTTTCTCTTTCACATAATATACATTCGAAATTCGAATACAAAATGTCGTGTTGCTAAAATCTAAAGTTCAATAACCTTTACATGAGTTTTATTACAGGTGAAATAAGATTTATCCAATCTACTAACGAGCTTTATTTTTGTTGTTAGCATGACGTGTAACGACACGCAAGAAAAAGAAAAATTGTAAAAATTGCAATTTCAGCGGTAGGATTAAAAAGAACAACTGCAAATATATATACTTTTAACCGGAAGGTTGTCCATGCCCATGACGAATAACCAACATATTTTTCGTCTTATCAACTAATGATATCAGAAATTTCAGTATCACAAAGAAAAAATTTTATCCTCATAAAAAAACAAAGATTAAGGTAAAATTTTTAGTACAATCTTTCAAAATTTGTCAAGTTTTACTTGTAATAAAAAAAGAAGCGTTATAAAGCAGGATTGAAAGCAACGTTGATCGATTGACTCTTTTGTATTACATATAGAGTGTGTGCGTGTGTGTGCAGTGTATGTCTCGAGATTGAAGCGGTAAGTCACGACAAAAGGTAAAAGGGCATTGGCGTGAAGAAAAAAAGAAAGGCTGATGCACGCAAGTCTTGAGAGATAGAAAAAACAAAGGGTTGCCGGTATTATAAATAAAGGAACATGTGTTTTATACTTGATTGCCCTAACCCCTTGTCTTAATCAGCTGCCTCGTTAATTTATAGCCAACTTAAAAAAAAAGTTTTCTTTTTTATCTTTTTTTTTTTTTTTAAGGCTGCCCTTGTATTACTTTTTTCTTTTTCTTCATAGATTTTTCTTTACTTCCTTATTTTCGCTTTTTCTTTTTTTAATAATAATAAATCAAGTAAAGTAAGCAATTTTTTTAAGATTTACGATAAACAATCTAAAAATAAAAAGAAAAATTACACAAGATAATCAATTCAATTATTAAAATAATTAAGTAGCAATGAATAAATTATAATATAGGTAGGTAAAAAAAAAAATATATATAAGATTTTTGTAAAAACTTATAACAATATAATACATATTATAACATCGTTGGGTGATGTATACCGTTAAATAGCCAGTCTTTCGCGCTTAACGAATATCCACTTAATTGCTCGCTAATCACCGTTTTCTTATTTTTTTTTTTTTTCATTATTTCTTTCTTACTACCCACTAATTGCTCACGAGTGTATATATATAATACATATTACCTACCTCCCTTCTTTCATTTCACAATTACACGCGCCAAGAGCTACCAACTATACTAATCTTCATATACACATTAATATACCTGTAGTAAGCCGTATATAAAAATGAAAAAAAAAATTTCAAATCCGCTACTACTACTACCCTTTTAACATTCTTTCCAATCCGTATACAACATATCTCAGTGTAGTATATACTAAACCCCATTTCTCTAGCATACCACCACCTACATATAATACACCAACAGCCTAACAGTTCACGATCATCATCATAATCTTGGTATACACAAAAATTTTCATCTCTTTCTTCAGTATAGGGGAAGATGGGGTATTTTGAGAACGGGGTAATTTGAGAATTCAAGGATAATTTTGGAACGAAAAGAGATAATCGAACCAAACTTGGGGGACT
>JAPYZE010002357.1:0-26739 GCA_030522805.1 Leptomastidea abnormis
GAGAGAGAGAGAGAGAGAGAGAGAGAGAGAGAGAGAGAGAGAGAGAGAGAGAAAGAGAAAGTCTCTATTTGGTATTATATGGTCGTCGTCGTCGCCGTCGTTGTAATATTATCCTAGAAGCCGATGTGCAATTCTCTGCCGTGACGGTTTGTTTCGTCATTCCGTATAGCTAAGCAAGTGCTCAATGTATACTACTTGCTGCGTAGAGATTGACAACGAGAAATTGAATTTTTTAAGGAAATTCCATTGTCTGCGGTTAAAGTAGTTGTTGTGTCAGAAACGTATGAAAAAAAGATGGAAAAAAGTTCATAATCTTCGAACTTTATTAATTTTGACGAAAGTTGATTTAGACAGCATAAGCTCGATCTATACTTACGGTAACATTTATTTTTCTCGAGTCAAGTCAAAATTGTTCAAGTGCCAATTTTTACCTCGCGGCAATTTTTATTTCTTTTCTGCGCGCGGCGGAGCTAGACATACAATGCTAAAAAAACCGTAACGACTTTTACAGGCCTATCTTTTCTCAGTACGTACATAAATCTTTTTAAAAGTAAAACTATCTCGCAACTTTGCTTCTAAATAAATAAAAACGCAACTTTTATTGTAATAACGTCGGCAAGAAAATTTCGAATGCAGAACCGGTCACAAGACTTGCTTTCCTGTCGGAAAAATGAAAAAGGCACAACTTTTTTTTTAATTAAAAATTAATCCATCTCATCAAAAGTTATTGGAAAAATAGTTTTCATTTGACCATAATATATTATAGTCAAGTGAACAAGTGCTGGATCTGTATAATAGTGGATTTGAGACGAAAGTTTATTGGATCGAAATAGGAGAAAGTTGCTTGAAATTTGTTAGTGCGCGCGCGCGCGTGTGTGTATGTGTATATGTACTATATCACAAGTCTTCAAGTTCATAAAACGAAGCGTCAAACTTACGGCTGGCGCAGCTTTGCGGATCCGGCAAGGCGAGTCGTCGTTGTGCAGTCGCCAAAGCGACCAAGCCCAAAAGTACAAACAGCGTAGCTCTCATGTTACTTATCTGTGAATACATGCCAAAAACAAATTAACATTTCTGAAAATGTAACTGCGGAGTGATTGTATTGCTTTTAAAATCCATTTTTTAAATATTTGTTAAAGCAGCGAATACATATATATTTTTGTCAAGTACCATTTTGATTTGCTAATCATATAAACACGGCAAACAGTGGGTCGAACTGACTCACAAGGAGAGTGCCAGGCCTGCGGGTCATGGATTTTGATGAAACTTGGTATACTGAGTCCTTCAAGTCCAAAGTTCTAACGATCTCAAAAACAAAAAGGCGTTGGACCTTAGGACTTGGGATTCTTTCTTTATATACTAAAACAAGTTAGCACACCAAGTTTCATCAAAATCCATGACCCGCAGGCCTGGCAATCTCCTTGTCAGACTAAAAATACATATAGGATATAATAAATGTGTTTAAGAAAAATCTGAAAAAATTTAGAAGTCATTGTTCGGGCTTTTCTAGCTTACGAAAAAAATTTAATATAAAGCAAGATTTATGCAATTATTTTTTTTTTCTTTTAATTTGTTATAAACAAATAGTTTTTTTTTTTTTTTCAATAAAAATGAATAAATTGGTGAAAAATGCATCGCGTTAAAATGATTGGAAAAAATGCATTCAAGCTTTCAAACGTAGTACAGCTATCAGAAAACATGTTGCGTAATGGTATACTGATTTATAGATGCCCCTTATATTTTAAAACGTGTAAAAAAATGGTAATTTTGTAAATTAAAATTTTTTACTAAACTTGCGCTATGTTGTTTAATTCTTTGAAAAGCGGTAAGAATTTATTCTTCAGTTTTGCATGTACTCATGGATCGAATCGACCCTTGAGCAGAGAACGCGGCTTGAAATTTCTAAATTTGCTAAAATTTCAATTAAAATCATTAAATCTTGTGTGTATGTGTGTGCGCGCGCGCGTGTCTGTTTATGTGTGCGTGTTAGTAAATATTCCGACAAACAATGACCCGCCCGCAGGCAGCAGCTCACGACGAAAAGCGCAAGGCATGCGCAAGTTACTACCGGGGAAAAACATGCGGTTGATGCCTAAAAAGGTAAAAGTAAGTATTGGCGGTCGTGGAAAACTTGCATGACGTACAATATTATAGCTTGCAATTACTCATCATGTGGCGGGAAACCTCAATTTCTATTAGCCTCTTTTATTGGTGTCACGAAGTTGGTCGTAATGTGACGTCTGCGACCGTCTTACAACCCAACGCAAGGCAAATTGGTACAGGCTCTTGCTGAGTGTTATTGAATTTTGATTTGATTTGCAAATAATCGGTTAAGCATGGGTTAACTGCAAGTTTATGTTGTAGATATAGCTATTAGGCTTCAAATAAAAAATATTTGAGATTAAAATATTTATTAGTTTTGGTTAAATTAATGTTGAAAGGTGGAAAAATCGGCGTAAACACACACACACACACACGCGCGCGCGCACGAACACACAAATTTTTCATGTATCCGTCTATAATATACGCGGGATGCAAATAATTTAGCAGCGTCAAGTTTGTCGAGGATAGTGGGAGACAACAGCGACACTGTTTTAAGAAATTAGACAGGTTGTAATTACACCTTCCTCTTTTCTTATTCTTAGCTCCTTTGATCTGAACTCCCTCTCGATCCCTTCCTTTATTACTTCTCATGCTGCTGCTGTCGTTATTCAGATATATGCACTGCACTCACTGCACTGCTCCACGTGTGTGTACCTATATATATAAATATATATACACGGGTTTCAATCATATCAAGCGACTCGCAGGAGCAGCAGCAGCAGCAGCAGCAGCAGTAGCAGTAGCAGCAGTAGCAGCGACCTATCATGTATGTGTATGTACATACATATCGACGCTTCGTACGAAGACTAGTCCAAGCAAAGTTGTTTTGCAAAGAAAAGCTCTTGTGAAAAAGTGTCACGAAGAACATCCCAAGTCTCTGCTGTTACACGAAGAAAAGTCCAAGTCTCTGCGCTAAACTTGTTCCGCGAAACAGAAAAATAAGCTGCTACTGCTGCTGATTAAATAAAATTGCAACAACAAATCTAGATTTAAAAATGTATTGCATACATTTGATATCGTTTTTAATGGATCAGTTTTGTTTCTCGTTGGAGTGAATAAGGAAAAAAAATTTTTATCGAATAGCGGAAGGCTTTTTTTCGTATAACAGCCGAAACTTGGACTTCTCTTCGTGCAACATCAACAGCAGCAGGACTAGCAGGTGACGCTTAGCTCAAAGATATTGCGAAGGAGGAGGAGGAAGAGAGCGATAAGAATCATTATGATGATGATGATGATGATGATGATGATGATGATGATGATGATGATGCGCGACCGCGGTGAAAGCGTCGAGTCTATTCACACTGGCTTTTGCGGCACATAATCCAACGGAGAAGCAGCAGCAGCAGCTCTCTTTTCCTTATTACATTGTTGCGTCCATAAAACGAATGAAGAAGCTGCGCGCAAAAACAACTCTTCTTGAAATTCTTTCTTTTCATAATTCTTCTATTATTATCTGAAGGGATGGCAATATTAATCTTGTATACAGCGTCTGATTATATCAAATCAGGCTTGCAATTCTTACCAAGACTTCATTTTGACGTCAAGTGTAAGAGGCTTACTTTCATCAATCTACGAATAATAAGCATGTGGTGGCGCCGCAAAGTCGTCTTTTTTGTAATATTAAAATTTTTACGCGCTTAAAAATTTTTTTCGCGTTTTCGCTGGTTTTTCCACGGTTTTTTAAAAAATCGCTGATTCGGCCAGCTATTTCACGTATAATATCTGTGTATTCATGTATAATATCTGTGTTTGCAAATATATTCGAAATACACGACAAGCGAAAACATAACGGATTTGAGCGAGCTACCGCAGCACTGAACTGTGGCTCAGATATATGTATATCGCTGCGTTCTCTCGCTCTTGCGCATACCGCAGCGGCTAACGGCTGAGCAGCCGGCCAAATATCATAGCGGCTGTTATTGTTGCAGATCAATGCGCATGTCGTTTTGCATCAATTATTGGCAATGACGCACTGATTATTGTTATTCATTTCCCACATTTTCTTTTTTCTGTTTAATATTTTTTCTCATGTTGTACCTACATTTTGGTTCCTAGTACCGCGGCAGGACACTTGGACAACAGACTGTCAGCTGCTTTATTTTTGCTGTTCTCAAGATGCTAGCCACGAATTTAAAACGTTTTGAACATGTTTTTTTTCTGTTTTGTAAATTACGCATGAAAAATGTATAAAACTCGATTTCAAAGTAAAGTAATTGATAGCTTTAAAGCAACTCAAAGCTTGATGCAATGTAGACATCAAATTTTCAAGATTACTAGACGAAAAATTTAATACACTTACTGATTCAACTTTAACTCAAATAGAACCTGGCATTTTTTTAAATCCAACGTTGTAAATAAACTATTGCATAAAAAAAAAAAAAAAAAAAAAAGAAAAGAGATATACGGAAGACAGGATTTTTCAATACCTATATTTATTATCTCAGGCCTTCCAAACCCCAGCCACATCAAGCAAATAGATATCCATTCATTAAAATGTCGCAAGAAAGAACTATAAAACAATAAAAAAATGAAAAAAAGTACATCTGCAGTTGAAAAGAACACCAAAATTTGATCTCTGCTATTCTACAGAAAAAAATACACACACACACACACACACACACACACACACACACACACACACACACACACACACACACACACACACACACCTTGCAACTTTCGTAATTTCTCTCGTTTCTTTATCCCTTCCCCCTTTTTTTAATTTCAAGTAAAACTTTTCTCCTCATCGACTCATCTCTTTACTATTTGCTTTACTATTTTTTCGACTTTTATATAACCAGCAGTCCTTTTTCTAGTCCCATCAAGGTGTGATTATACTTATCCCCTAAATCGAGTCCATATTATTGCGCGTCGACGGCGCGAATAAATTATGCATTCGAAATGCTGCTCCTGCAGCAAGTTGAGTGACGACTATAATACTCTAGTGTGCTATATGCAAATTCTGGTGAGAGAGTTTGACAGAATATAGCTTATGAAAAATTTTAGCAGGACACACTACTCAATTCTGATGCTTAAATTGGATCTCTTCTTTAGTCGCTTCTCCTCTAACATTTTTATGCGGATCGAGGAGGAGCAGATGCAAATTGAGCATCGGAAAATTTACTGAAATTTCTCATAACCCGTCAAGCTCTCTCGCCAGAGTTTGCATAGCACTATAAGTAGTAGCGGATCAACAGTATATTAAATGATCAAACCAGCAAAGCCAAAAACGTATACATACATCGAGGATATAGGAGGAAGATTATAGTAAAAATCTTCATAGAAAGTCTCAACTGCAGTAGACGTCAGCGATATGAGAGCTCGTCGTCGTAATTTACATCACGTTGTTAGTAACATATAGTGTATGTTAATACTTATACAGGCGACAAGATTCAATTGCGCCAGCAAGGGACTTGTATATGTACATGTTAGAAGTATATGTACGCGCAGCTGTGTGTCATCGACGGCGAAACAGCTTTAATTTCTTGCCGTAGCTTCAGCGCGCGTACCTATGCTATTATCTGTCCAAATCGCGCAGAATATATATTTTTCGTCCCATTGGCAGTCCAGTCACTGATTTGCTCTGCACAAAAATGCTATGAATAGGGAAGAACGGGATCAATTGACAGGGTTTTTACATTTGATTTGCTGTATTTCACTTGCTTTCATCCCTGATTTGCTTGACAAAAATATTATATTTTGCAAGTCGAAATATCAAGTCAATCTTTTAGCAAGATAACATTGTTCGATATTTTTATGTAAATCCTAAAGTTTGGATGCTCTTTTAGTAGACTTGCGTGCCCCAAGTGATTTCGGCCGACCTGCCCCCGGACCATCAATTTTATCATTATTTGTTAGTCTTTTACAGCTTAATTCGGTAAAATATTGTTTCTACTATAATGTGCTACAATTTTTTTGACAAAACGTAATCCAATTATTGATTAATAATTGAAATACGACTGCTCTTTACATCTTACACAGCTTACAGCTCGGTATTTGGGGACAAGCAATTGCTCATTTTTGCCATTTCGTGCGCTGGCGTCGAGTCGACTCGGGTCCAAACTCAAGCACCCGGCGAATAAAGGGCTGCGCCGCGGGCAGAATCAAGCCTGTGTACCCGCATGTTTATCCTTAATATACCAAGTTGTATTTATATATATATAAGAGCTCTAGTTGCCGCCGCGAGGCATCAAGATATTAGAGCGGCTTGTTGCCTCTATACAAGTAATTTAGCTGCTCTTGTCTTCGATAAAAAGAGAGAGAGAGAGAGAGAGAGAGAGAGAGAGAGAGAGCTCGTAATGCTTTCATGCGGGTGGTTTAATGTACTTGAATAAATCCTGCGACTATCGCGAAGGTTGTTGTACCTTGTGAATGTTTTGATGCTACAGCCTACAGCTGTAGCTGTTTCACACTGATAACATTTACTTGGCTTGCGCAAAAGATTCATATATACTCGTTTTGTGCTCGAGTGTGCGTGCGTGTGCGTCTGCGTGAAAGCGCGCGTCTAAATGTATATGTATACGCAAGTCGAGTGTTCATAATTACTTATATTATTTTAATATCGATTTTTTTTAATTTAATTATTTAACAATCACAATCTTCTATATCATATTTTATACTTTCATTATCTTATCCCTTATGGTACCTCCCTTGAATAAAATTAAATAAATTGTTATTATTATTATTATTTATTATTATTGTTATTATTATTATTATTATTATTATTATTATTATTATATTAAAAGAGAGAAATCGGTGGCATCATGTGGCAGATGATTAGAGTCAAAAGCAGCTGTTCTTCCGAAACACGTGATTATATGATTCCGAAACGGTATCGATCGGTCATCATCCGCTTCGGGTCGCATTTATTTCCAAGTTGCGGATGAACATATTTGCTCTTTTTCTCTGCTTTGACTTCGTATGTATATAGACTCGATAGAGCAGCCTGAGCAAACTAGCTAGACCAGTTTGAAATTGATCGGATGGGGGGAGCGGTAGAGCAAAAAACGAGGTTGGAATCATGTGCTCGCTCGTAGGACCTAGTGACCTGCCCTGACACTTGGAAAGAAGTCTCGCTTAATAGCGCTTTTCGGAAGAGAAAGAGAAAAAGATATATAGATAGATAGAGAGAGACAGAAGCTTAACAGGTTGATCAGGTAGGCATATGAGCATAAACACGTATAATCAGCCGTTATATGGTTAAAAAATAAATTAAAAATTATTCGAACTATGCTCTTGATCCAAGGTTTTTTTGGTTCTTTGGGGCCTACATTTAAAGGGAAAACCCGGGTGTCAGCTAAATATTTGATGTGACGCACTTTTTTATGCCAATTATTTAGTTTCCCTCTCCAAAAAAGAAATTAAAGTATTTGAAATAAACTTCAATTTGGGTAATTGATATAATTTTTATAACCATAGTTACAGGGTGGCAAAGTAGGAAAAAACATAAATTAGCAACAAAATTCACAATTTTTTCCCACTTTATCTCCTTGTAACTTTGGTTCTAGTTGATATTTTCAGATGTTTTGAAAATTTACATATGAAAAGCCACGTCTATTAAAATATTTATATAAAATCCAGGAAATTTGGGTCCACTTTTATAAAGATCTCTTTCGAAAGGTCTCTTCGAGGACTAAAAAATGAGTTGTTAAATAAGAAATTTAACCAGGGCGGATACACCAAAAATTTTTTGGAATATTTTTTTTCTTATTAGCCAATCAGGAGCATGCCAATAAGGATTCTGCAAATATTGAATTAAATTCTACGTATGTTTTTTCCAGGAACTTTTTTATTTAATGTGTAATATAAAAAGTTGGTAGTTTTTCAGTTACAGGCACTTCAAGTTTTTAGAAAATAATTGAAAATTTCAATTTTTTAAATCAACATAACTTTTTTCATTGAAAAGTCATGAAAAGAAATGATCAAGTGCAGAAACTTTGGAAATTTATTTTGGTCACAAAAAATTTGATTTTCCCAAAGTTTCAAGCAAATCAAAATTTTGATCATCTGAATAGCTCATATATACATAAAACTTGCATCAAAACAGCTCTTCTCTTAATTGTATATACAAAATTTAAACAAAAAGAAAAAGTACAAGAATGATAACAACAATAACAACAACAACAATGATTGTTGCTACTCCTGCTGTTGCGAAAATACACGTCAGAGCGGCATGCGGCGAATGTGACGGGAAGTTGTGCTGCGCACAGTCGCGACTTGTTGAACTTGCAGAAAGCACGTCATGTTTCAAGATGTGTGGTAAGCAAAACATGTGTAGTAAGTAAAACATGGAAAACTCTAACAACCCTTGAAAAGCAAGCAAGTTGAACTTATGGAGCAAAAAATTTATTCAAAAGATCAAGTTGACGATTGGAAAAAATATATCTTGTGTCGAAAAAATAAGAGGATGATAATATTATATAATCATGGTGTGTAATTTTTTTCGAAGTATCTAGCGACAATTTTATTGATCTAGGATTGCGTTGAATACATGGATAAATACTGCAACTGATTCGTCGAGTTGCATGACACTAGTATTGCAATCTCTAATTTGATATGCAAACGTTTAACAATTAAAATGTAGAAAGAGAAAGAGAGAGAGAGAGAGAGAGAGAGAGAGTGAAAGATTCAGATACAGATTCTTTATATAGGCCACGGGATCAACCCATCTGGCCACAAGCAACAAATTTTACAATGTATGATATAATATCAACAATATATAAAAATATACTATCAATAAACAATGATTATAACATATAATTGTTAAACATAACATATTAAACTTGATTTTATGATGTGATTTTAAATAAGCTTTGCAGTTTATCTAAGTATCATGATATAACGAATGATTAAAAAAAAAGGGAGGAACATGCCAGTGTGCGTCTGAAAGCTAAAATTCTTAGGTATGATTTTCGATAAATAATAGTTTATAAGTGCAATGAATTATCTAATAACTGCCAATTCCCTCAGCTACAATGCATTCATCCCAGTCACGCCGATCTCTGTCCAGGTAAGATTGAAATAGGTACCGATTTTTTGTAAACCGTAAAATCTGATCGTTGAAAGGAAAGGTAAGGCATGTTATTAACTATTCACAAGGCTTCTTGAACAAAAAAGAGAGAGAGAGAAAACATACGGGTAAATAAAGGCATAAAAGGCAGCAGTGTTTATCTATAATACGTATATAAAAACGTGTGCGTGTTACATTTCTCACGCGTCATTGCTGCGCATCAACAATACTTACTTGGCTTGCAATGCGGCCAGTGGCAAAAGCAGTATAGTAACAAGAGAGAAAGAAAGAGAGGGAGAGAGAGAGAGAGAGAGAGAGAGAGAGTGTCGGTAATGGAAAAACGTCGAGCTTGGTCGGCTAACTTGTAACCGTTAGCTGGCCGGCTTTAATACCAACTGGCCTCAGTCGCAAGCGAATGAGCAGATGCTCTTCTCTCGGTTGCTCTGCATTGTAGAACAGAAAAAAAGCCCGAGGCTTGACCGAACGGTTCCAATTACTCTTTTTTCTTTCTTTCTCTCTCTCTCTCTCTCTCTCTCTCTCTTTCTCTTTCTCTTTCTCTCTCTTTATCGTCTCTTTTTTTCCATACGTGTCAGAGGTGTCTGTGTCAATTTTGTGGACCACTTCGAAAGGATGATTCGGCCATTTTCAGGATCGAATCAACGGTGTTTCAAAGAATTAGAGCGTCAGCCAAGTTGTTCCCTGCACGTATTATACATATGTATACTTGAGCGCGCAAATATAACTGTACATCAGATCGACCCAAGATTTTGATCTTGCGTGCGTGCGGGAACGTTCGCGATTTGTCGTACGGACCGCTGCTGCTGTTTCTGCTTGCTGATGATTAAGAGTTGGGGGGTCGCTATGAGAATCGAAATACTATAGGATATGAGCTAAAGCCTCGATTGATTTCATCGCAATTAGGTTACATGCGCGGCCCTACCTTATAGGAAAAATTGAATTACGATTTTTTGGACGACTAGAAACGAAAACGCAAATTCTTCTTCTTCTTTTTCTTCTTCTTCTTCTTCTTCTTCTTCTTCTTCTTCTTCTTCTTCTTCTTCTTCTTCTTCTAAGTTCGCGTTCATGCATAGGATATATCAGTCTCGGCATATGGGGCCATTTATGTAAAAATACATTATGTACTTGTATGAGTATATATGGCGATCAGGAAGTTATCCTAGACCAGCTCCAATGTGATATGTGCAGCAATAAAAGTAGGCACCCAGCCTTGTGTCCTCGCGACAGTCAATGCTCGCGTCGTTCGCGTGCTGTTCATTATTATATATTACCGTAGAAGGGGGCTACTTTGGCCACTTGCGACATTTTTGTCTGATTTTTGTTTAATTACGGTGGCGAAATAAATGGAATCAAAATCGGTTTTGGCCTATATTGCAGAGCTCGATCCCCTCAATAAAATGATTTTTTTTTTCAAATTTGTGCTTCAAATAGAAAAATTTCTACAGCCAGTTTAAGCAAGTGCCCAAAGTTGCTCCTGTTTGGGGGCTACTTTGGCCACTGCAAGAAATAATGAATTTAAGGCCTCGGAAATAAGCGGGATCGAAAGAGGACTTTTCAAGGACCTTACAAATCGAATTTCATAAAAATCGATCAAAAAACAAAGTTATTGAAAATATGCAAAATTTTCATGAAAATAGGCCAATTTTAGCTAAATTCGTATGTTTTTATGATACAATAAGCTTAATAATTAATTTAAAAGCTCGATAGTAGGCGATATCGATAATTTAGCCTTCGAGGAACTACCATCAAAATCAATCAAAAAATAAAAAAGTTATGCTAGAGTTAAGATTAATATTTATGTTTTTTTTTCCAAATATTTACCCATAATTTATATGGGTAAAAACACAAAATTTTAGAAAAATGTGAATAAAAATTTTTGTATTGCATCTAGAATTTTGCGGTTTACGGCATTCGATTCTTGGGAAGTGTACAAATCAACTTGAAAAGCAATATCTCACGAAGCATCAAATGCCGATTTTTAAAAGCAAAGTTGCGTCAGCCTAAAATTTTTTGTTATTTTTTCGGGCCAATTTCAAATGCTCAGAAAAGGACAAAAAAAGTTGAAAAGTGCAAAAAAATTTATGGATAACCTTTGTACAAGTATGAACTTCTCAAATATCAAGCAACAGAAGAAAAAAAAATTATAACGTTAAAACTAGAGCCCTTCAAAGTAAAAAAAAACGAGGTGGCCAAAGTAGCCCCCAATAGCCAAATAAGTAGCCCCCTTTTACGGTATATTTAGCCAATCTGTAGCCGTTAGTTGGTTAGCAAAAATTATTATAATTGAAACTGACTTTGAACTAGGACATATGATGCTCTTGAGCTCCCGCAAGCTCGTATTTTATTTCTTGCTCCGGCTATGCACGTGTTAAATAAACGAAAAAAATATAGTCCGGGCGCCAAGGGGATCTCGTAGCATTTTTGAACCAAGTTTCATATAATACAATGCAAGGTATATATATATATATATATATATATATATCGTTAAATAAGAAACTTGATGAATTTTTTCTGCAAAAAGTAAGCGTTTTACGGAAAAATTACAAGAGACCTTTTTTGCTTAGAATTGGCCAAATTGCATAAAACAATTTTTTTCAAGCCGATAAACAGCAATTCAGCCAATTTGTTTAATATAATTTGTTAAATAACTTTTTTTTTTACTACTTTTTCGGCATTCCATCCTCAAAAGTCGGAATCAGGAGGTAAAAATACATTAAAAAAACCTTGGCGGAGTCGTGGAGTTCAAAAATGCTACGAGACCCACTTGGCGCCTGGAAATAATGCACATCTTGACATGCGATTCTTATAATTGTGTTACAAAAAGTATTTAAATTTTTACGTTTACATTCTGAATATGTGGTGACGACTTGAGGAAAAATTTATCCTGTGTCGATTACCTATAATTAGCGAAACAAATCATTTTTTTGTTTGCTTGACTGATTTAACGAAGAAAAAAATCTTATAGATGTGTCCATAGTATGCGGTAGAAATTTCATATATAATAATTATTTTTTTTTTAATCACGTAAAAGCTATATACAGATTGCTGAATACAGAATGAGTCAAATAAACAACGTGCGAGAACAATGTGCTAACGTTACCTATATAGTTTTTACTTGTTACACACTGAAGCAATATTGCTCAATATAAATCGGCAATCGATATGGGATAATGCATAAAATCGAAGCGCAGATGTGCACGAAAAAATATCGGGAATATCCATCCATTATGGAGTATAATCCATTAGCTTATGTTAAATAAGAGAGAAAAACAAAATAAAGAACTTTGTTCTAAAAAAAAACGTCAAATATCGATAAAATAAAAAGAGTAAAACTCACAAAAGATCGAAGTAGAAGCAGCCGCAGCAGCAGCGATGGTAAAGCAGGAACGCTTTTAAGGCCCCAAACGAATCAGGAAGAACTCTGCTTCTGCGTCGTCGTCGTTGTCGTCTCGGATCCGAGAAGCAGCTTTCCAAACGATAGTGTAGATTGACGGAGAGATCGGGAAAGAGATATTCCAGTATACAGAGAGAGACAGAGAGAGAGAGAGAGAGAGAGAGAGAGAGAGAGAGAGAGAGAGAGAGAGCGCGCAAAAGAAAGGGAGAAGAGAGAGTTGAAGAAAGACGGGTCCTGCAAATCGGAAGCGCGAGAACGGAATGAGCTAGCGGGCGCGGGTGACGCTTCAGTATATACTCGGCCCACATTCCCCGTAATGCGACGAGTAACCTAAATTACCCCCGCCGAAGGAGAGGAATGGCCAGGAGGCCCCCCTGTTGACTCTCTACGGGGCCGTTTTTACTCATCCCATCCCATCGTGCACGTGACGGCAGAGCTAGCGGGAAGTGTGAGCAAGAGCTGGGAGAAGGGTAAGGTACGGTAGGATAGCGGGTGGCGGTGTGGAAGGGGGAATGGAGGAAAAGTAAGAGAGCGAGCTCAGCTGCCTCAGCGGGCCCGCATCAGAAATCGGTGTTGTATAAGTGCAGATGGTGGGGGGTGGGAGGGGGCAGTTGTTGAGAGATGGGCACATCTTGGTGTAGGTGTATGTACAACCTGCACCCTCTTCTCCGCACTTGCTTCTTCCCGCTAACTCCCCTCCCTATCGCGCGCTCTCTCTCTCTCTCTCTCTCTCTCTTTCTTTTTTGCTTCCTCCCGGCACGGCAAGTAGACCCAATACTATAGCTGTGAGGCCCACTTCTCTCCCTCCCTCTCTCTCTCTCTCTCTCTCTCTATTTTTCTTTTAGTGGGCCTTCTTTACCCATCCGTTTCTTGATGGATTGTCGTATGATACATATACATTGTACGCAGTAGGACTTACACTTATAGATATAAAATGATGCTTTTTGCATGCGGTAATTTTTGATTCAGTTTTTGCATAGCGCTTATTGCAAGATGTGTAGGTATAGTATAGAGTATATATTTTTCTCTTATTGTGAGTACAGAAGAGATGAGCTTGACACGATTTTCAAAAGCTTTGACTGCCGCGTAGATAATGTATCTAATAAATAAGTACGAATTATACTTACTTTAGAGAGAATATATTTTGCATTAAGGAATATATCGGCATCGCGGGCTGAGCATGAATTTGCTCATCAATTCTGATGAAATCTATCATACGTGCATGATACACATATGTATATGTACCCTGCTGATAAACCTCAGCTGATATCTCAGATGATTTATCAGATGACAAATCAGATGATATATCATCTTGATTTTCTTTCCTCTGGAAACCGCTTAAAATCAAGTCAGAATCGATTTCTGAACACTTTTTTTTTATTTTAAAATTTGAAAAAAAATTTTCAAAAAAAAAAAAAAGTTTTAAAAATGTTTAGACTTCAATCCTGACTTGATTCTTAAGCGGTTTCCAGAAGAAAAAAAATCAAGATGATATATCATCTGATTTATCATCTGCTGTTTCGGCCAGATATATCATCTGATTTGTCATCTGATAAATCATCTGAGATATCAGCTGAGATTTATCAGCAGGGTATGTACCTACCTAATTATCTTACTCCTCCAAGTCGCATAATATGATAGGCAATTCCACGTAGATGATGCAATATAGACTACTACAGATTCGATCGCGAGCCATATATCGCTTTGCTATATACATACCTGCGCAGAAATTAATTCAAGCGTTATGTTCGTATAAATTGACCTACTTATTATTATCGATTGTTATATTTTTTATTAGAAGAATGGGTTATTTTACTGACTACAATCAATCAATCAATCAGCAGGCTGTCGATGACCTTGTTTCTAGTCCTTTGTATTCCCTTCCCTGATGCGAGCCACCTTTTTTCTCATCGACGCGCGATCAGGCTTCTCCACCGAGTGTACATACGAAAATATTAGCTAACGAAGAATTAATTGCACCACCGCCACATACGACACACACACACACACACACACACACACACACACACACACACACACACACACACACACACACACTCTCTCTCTCTCTCTCTCTCTCTTTCTCTCATATAATAATTGTTGCTTCGCTTACAGCTCTATACACAGCAAAGTGGAGGGGAGGGAAAAGAGATGTAGAGAAAGATCACGTGATGAAAATTATGCCATCGGCTAAAGGAGCGGCAGCGGTGGTGGCAGCATAAAACTCAAGTAAGTTGGGATGGTCGCAAGCTAGCGTAAAGAGCTTCAAAGAAGGTTGACGGAGGGGAAAAAGAATACGGTCTTACATAAATTTCTAACTGCTGCTGCTGATATACTGCCGCTGGAAGACTGTAATGTCTCATAAAGGTATATGAATGTAAGTAGGTAAGGTATACGAGAGGCAAAAGTAAAGTCACGCGGTTCTTACACGTCTGACATATATATATATATATATATATATATATATATATATATATATATACATATAGGGAAAAATCCCCTAGTATGGGTCGGCTTCTAGTATGGGTCACTCGTAGATTCCAGCTTCCTGAGCTATACAGTTTGGCGACTATTTAAACATAATCCGAAAAATCAATAATTGCCAGTTGATGCTTTAAAAGTTACAGCCGTTATAAGCAGTTGTTCCATTTCTTCTGTGCAGAAAATTAATTTCGATAGTTTGCCATATTTACCTCGAGCAACTTGATGTTCTGAACAATTTTTTTTTCTTAAAGAACAACTCTTCAAGTATAAATCCCCGCTGCGCTAGTGTTTCTATTTGCTTTCTACTCCCACAGTATGGGTCTAGTTACTCAATACATCTTTTTACAAAAAAAAAAATCAACTTGCTTTATTACAACTTTTATTGACTTGCAACATCTCAAAATAATGTAAAATAGCCAATTTGTCGACAAAAAACGTTCGGCAGGAGTCAGATGCCCAAAAATATGCATTTTTAATAATATGTAGCTTGCATAAATATGCGGTTATTAGCTATATTGCAAGTTATAAAAATATTTTGAAACGTAATATTTTGCATCAATACATTGAATTTCAGCTGGTAGGCAAGTTTAGCTATCGTTAAACCCTTAATATCTACGACAAATGTATGTGACCCATACTGAGAGCCAATTTTAAAAAAATCAAAAAACTTTACTTTTACAAAAATACCTACAAAATCATTTCTAATGCAGATAAGGTAACCAATTTTTTTTTGCTATTAGAAAAGTGGCAGACGCACAAAATCTTTTTTTGAAATTGAAAATTGGTTTACCCGATCAAAAGTTACAGGCAAAATGGCTATAGGGTCCCATACTAGGAGACTCTCCCTATATATATTTAGCCACCACTGCTGAACTCATCGAAAGTGAGAGATACCCAAAGAAACTTTCCTCTAAAGCATAAAGACAAGAACGTAGATGAGTAGTTTTACAAAAATCTATGTGTGTGTATTTATAGATAAATATATCGGTATCACGTGAAGTATCAAATACAATGACAAAACAGAAAACAAAATGTAAAATTTTTTCAAGCAACTGTGCATGCCATAATTTCTATAATTAATAAAAAAAATTAATTAAAATTACCTCTTGTAATTTTGATGTAAGATATTTTTTTTTTTCGCCGTGTAAGCCAAGCCCTACCGATAAACCTCAGGTGAGATCTCGCTTTTGTTAATTTTTAATTGAAAATTTTAAATGAAATGAATATTGACACTTTGGACAAAAAAAAAGCACAAGGCAGAAACTCGAACGAGTACTAGCACACAGTAAAAAATAGAAGTAACTGTAGTGTTAATGTTGAGAAAAAAAGTTTATTTAAAACACTTAAGCGAGGAGCAGGGATAATACTAAAGGCTCATCATTTTAGGTGCTAAATAGTATTCGGTCGAGACCGTCGATCGAATTGTCACAGGGATAGTCGTGTTATATGTATGTATGTGTGTATGTGTGTATGTATGTATGTATGTATGTATGTATGTATGTATGTATGTATGTATGCATGTATGTACACTTACTCTATAGGTATATGTTATATTATAGGTATGTAGATTGTACATCTGTACGTACATAGCTGCACTCGTCTCTCTCTTTTTCTCGGCGAGCGCACACTGATACGAGCAAAAAGCTGCCTGCTGCTCAAGAATGCGCGCAAAACTATTCCTTTCTCTTGCGAACGATCTGTTATAAGGGTATAGGTACATACATCATCATCATATATGCATATAAGCCTACCCTTTTTCCAAGATAAACTGGCGCGGCTCCTTAACAATATTTCGCAAGTCAGATTCAAGACGGCTCAAGAGATTATTTGTCACGTGCGGAAGGACGATCAATTTTCTTCCTTCTCTCTACATATATATCCTCGGCTTGGGGCAAGATCCTATACTTCCATTGATCAAAAACAAGGCAAAAGTGATTTTATTTCAAAACTCGTCGAGGCAAGATAAAGTGGGGTGACAGTCAAGATAACATTTTTTTTGCTGCGATTTTAACTTGCACTAGATTATTATTATCACAATTTTTTTTTTATTTATTTATTTTATTTTTTTTTTTTATTACTAATAATTGAAATCTTACTTGGAAACATTGCTTTCGCCTCGAAAGTTCTGCGGTATTTGTCTTGTCCCAAGCCGGCTGCAATAATACTTGATTTCTGATAGGCGTATACGCCACGGGAGAGCTGACTACAGCGCATATATACATGAGAATTCTTACTCATAACCACCCTATAATTTTTATATAACTTCACTCATAGGTAGCTCAGCCGCAGATAGGCTTAGCTGCGAAGCGATTGGAAAGATGCTTTTTTATCTTTTTGTGAGAACGACGACGACGACGCACTTTTGTAACCCCCTTCCTCATTATTGACTACTGTGTTAAAGCAAAATAGAAATTAATATATCCAATTGTATACAAAGTATATAAAAACAAATGTTTACTTGATTTAGAATAACATAATTTTTTGCTCTATATCGACGAAGATTCCTACACCTGATTTTACATTGCTCGTCGCGAATTTACATACTAGTCAAAATATTATTGTCGGTGCACAATCTAAATGACTTGTAGATTGTGCGTCAACTGAGAGATGCTTTGAAAAATTCACGCGGAATACTGCAAAATCGTTAATTGTCGGTAGCAACTATGGGGTTATAGGGTACAACTATATAGAGCATGCCCTTTATACACTCGAAAATAGGATTTATGCCATCACTTTTTTGTAGAAAGTTAATTTTGCTAGCGTGTGTCATGCTTACCCCCCCCCCCCCTCCCCCACATACAACTTGATATTCTGAAAAATTTTTTCTTCTTTAAGTTCAACTCTTGAGGAGTATATTCCCGCCTCGCTGGTGTTTCTACCCTTTTGAAAGCAAAATTCAACTTGCCTTGTAACGACTTGAAATCATTAATAACATCTAAAAGTCATGAAAAAAAAAATCATTCAGCAGCAGCGTCAGATGTGCTAAAATCGTCGGCTCCGGGCAAGAAAATGCCACAGATTTTTTCAGGCAAGACAGTACCTTTTCAGATTCCAGGCAAGACAGTTCCATCTCAAAATCCCAGGCAAGAGTGTGTCTTTTCAGATAAAATTTATATATATCTTTATCTGAAAAGGCACACTCTTGCCTGGAAAAATCTGTGGCGTCTTTTTGCCCGGAAAAATCTGTGGCATCTTCTTGCCGGGAGCCGACGAAATATTAATTTTAAAACAATAACATTATGTATACGCGCTTATTATAGCTAATATGTAACTTGAAAAAATACTTGGAAACGTAATACTTTTTATAAATACGTTGCACTTGAGCTTGCAGATGAGTTTGGTAATTGTTAGGTACAACAAGCTTGCTATTTACTAAGAACCTGGATGTGCAAGACAATATAAGCCTGTTTTTTGAAAAACCCAAAAACACTACTGTTACAAAAACGCCTAAATCATATCATTTTTCTAATACAGATCAAATCACCAAACTTGATTAATGACCAAATTTTTCCAAGACCCTGACATTTCCGAGACATGAAACTTTGCCCATCGTTTCCTACGCCCCCGATGCGTCTGTGCGATGGGGTGGTGAAGGATAGGTTAGGTATATGTGTGTATACGTGCCGAGTATAGGCCGCCCCGCGGCCAAGACTCATTGCCAATTTCACTGTTGTTATTGCTGCACGGTTGCACTGTGTGTCCGATTTTAACAATCTCAGAACTTGTTACTCTCTATTAGATTGTTGAGGAAGCCGAAAAATCAACTCTTACAAGATGAAACCGACGCCGCTCGTCGCCGACGAGATGTTTCCCGAAGGCGCTGGACGCTTCATGTCCTTCGAGGTTATATCCGACAACATGGAGGAAATGGTGAGAAATTGATCGCGAGCATACAACTCTCACATTCTTCTTTTATTAGCGTCGCTCCTGTAAAGGTAGTTTTGTTTTTAAAATCTCGTTTGTTTATTATACAGGCTGGAGGCTCGGGAGCGATTATGATTGACATCGGTAATGATGAGAAAGCTCTTCACGGTGATTTTTTTAACGGTAATTATCCTTTTCATTTATTCTACTACTCGGACTTGATATTTTACTGCCTTGATGTCCACAATACTTAAATACATATCGTTTAATTTTTCAGATTTTGAAGATCTATTTGACGACGACGATTTGGATTAATGTTTAAAATTATTTTTTTTTTGTTATTTTAAATCAAGTATCCTGTCTTGCTTCAAACTGTTAACCTGATTTTCATCTTGGATAAATATACTTTACATGTACTAATCTTGTCAATAAATTTATAAAAATAACCATAAATACAAAACTTGATATTTGAAATAATGTCAATTTATTTTAATAATGTTTTGAGTGTATGTACAGTTTAAAGTTATTTTTTAATATATTTATCTGGAAAAATTATTTTTATTACTCCAAAGCTCCAAAGATGGCAAGTACTATAAAAAAGACACTCAAGTTTAAGCATTTGTATTCTTGATTTTCTAACACTGTTGAAAAACTATAGCCAAAATACTTTACATATATTTATACATTACATAAATTTTACACTAAGGTGTCAAAAATCTATTATCAAGATGTAGGTTAAACTTGCATTGCATTTGACATTTTACTAGCAGAAACAATGTTTCTTGTATTGCAAAACAAGAGGTGCTAATCAAGATAATTTTATTGCAATAGCATTAAAATTTATTTTCAAGTCCAAATTCAAACAGACATTTTCATTTGCATTACGATTTCTGCTTTGTACCACAAATAAAAAAAAATGAATAAGTAGCAGCTTATATTTTATACATGTGTTATAGATATTGTGTGCAAGATTGCAATTTACAATATATTTATTTGAGGTACATAAACCTATGTTAAACACGATGCACGATTAAAATAGCACCGAATTCCGATATCAGCAGTCACTCTAAATAATTTTGAATAGCAATTGTTCTTCTCGCTTTTTCCTAATTTTCAAGTTGATTCAACTAATTTAAATTTTCATTACACATTCTTGCTCACCATGGGAAAGAACAAATTTTGTTAACCTATGTAACAAAGAACAAATGCATTTTCTCATTTTCTTTTTTTTTACTGTCTTGCTTGCTATGGTTGTTGCTTGCTTTTGGCTCTGATCGTCGCAAAATTCACGCAAGGTCTTTTCTTTCCTATTACAGCCAATAATTTAATTTCCTGGTCATATAAAAAAATCTGTTTTGAACAATAGACTTGGTTTACTCAAGTCAATAGCAACAAGACACAGCTCGGAATAATAAATCTGAAAACCTTTGTAATCATTATACGTCATTTTCTTCGGTGCTCTTATCATTGCGTATACGTTATAAATCTTGTAAAAATAACTTGAAATTATACGCACTACACATCATGTCGCTTATTTGAGTAGTTCATTTTTCTCTTTAAAAAATTTGCAATCAAGATAAACACTAGTGTAATCAACGATACCATACTCTTACAGCTTGTATCGCCATTCGCGATTGTTTTGTCACAAAGTGGTATGTATGTGAATAAATGTCCGGCTCCATGGTATTATTATTACCATTACTATGGACACAAGACAAAGTTGCATCGTTATTATATGTAAAGCGGATGAACTTTGAACCTTAAACTTTTCTAAAAATCTTCAGCAAGATGCTAGTTCATGTCGAGGTCACTGTCAACTTGTTCATCCTGCTCACTTTCTTCATCTTCTTCTTCTTCTTCGTCTTCCGAATATTGTGACGGCGGCGATAATGGATCTTCCGAGACAGAGGTACGCGATGACGATGGTGGACGCGACGTTTCCACTTTGAGCTCAATGTCTTCGTTGGACGTGCTGCTAGGTCCTGATATTGTCACAGGTATAAATTTCTCCAAATCACCAGATGCCATTTCTTTTTATTATTTTTATTTTCACAAGAAAAAAGAAACTTATTTAATTTTTTTATTGCTACAATTAATTTTTTATTTTATAAAAAAATTTTACTTACGTTCAACGTATTTTTCAAGAGCCTTGGGAACCATTAACTTGGCTTTTTGTAAATTTTCATCTAAGCATTCTCCTTTATCAAGACCTATATTACATTTACACAAAAGTTGGGTATAAAACATTTATAAATGTAGCAGAATAATACAATTTGTTTAAAAAATCTTAACATACCAAAGTCTAATCCCATTTCTTTTAAAATTTCAACATCATCATGAATTTCAAACTTATCATTGAAATTTAGCAGGTACTCAGTTCTGCAAGTGAAATAAACACAAATTACAATTTGATATCACAAGTTTCAAGAGATAAATAAAAAAATAATGCAATGATTTTATTAAATACTTGTCATTGGAAATGCTACAATTGACCACTGTTTTCTTGTCAGTATTTATAATAATGAATGGTAATTGTATAGCAGAATTTGGTTTTGGTGGCCCATACATTGATTCATGAGCACGATTTCGCTCAACCAAATTTTTTATTGCAATATGTTGTAAAATTATTCTGTGTAACTGTTGTGTTTTTGCCTTGATTCTTTCAATCTTTTTTTTTTTATCTTGATCTAACGCCATACATTCTTGAAGAGAATTAGTAGGTAATCCTAACCACCTAATTTCTTTCTTTTCTTTGGAAATAATATTCATTGCCATAAGAACATTCAAAGCATCATAAACTCTTCTTCTTATATTTTTCTGATCATATTGCTATAGAAATCAAGATAGATAAACAAAATAAAAAGTAATTAAGGCCTTCTTTATACTAAATTATATTTGAAAATGTAATAGATTTTTATTTACCATTAATTTCACCTGATCAGACAATGAGTTTGCATTGGCTGGATTTGTAAATTCTCCAACCAATTCATCCGCTACTTCATTGTACGAAGTAGTACCTTTTTTCTTGACTTTTTCACATACTTTCATAGAAAAATGTCTAAGGCCTTTGCCTACTTTTTCTGTCTTCCTACGTTTACTATATGGATACCTAAGATCAAAATTTCTTGTAAATAAATAAAAGTGAGTAAAGAAGAAAATAATTATGGTTAAGTGAATTATTGTTACTCAGGGATAAAGTCGCTTCCTTCTGTATCTTGTCGTTTTCTATTTCCTGAATGATCCAGAATTGGACTGATAAAAGTTTTGCCAGAAGCATCTTTTAACAATTGTTGATTAGCAGCATTTGATTGTTGCTAGATATTATAAAAAAATATTCTTTAAAACAACTGCTCAATAGTGACATGGGTTTTTATGTTTTGCTTCATTGTAATTACCATTTGAGCCGAAGTGACTTGAATTGTTTTTGTCAGTAATGGGTCAGCAGGTTTCATTGTCGGTACTGTTTGTACTTTTGCAGCTTGTAAAGGTATGGTCACTAATCCTTTAAAAGAAATATAAATGGTTAGTTGAGATTAGCATACGTAAGGAGATAATATAAATAAATAAATATTAGCTACATACTTTGACCAGAATTTGATGTATTTTGGAAACTTGCAGTTCTGAGAACTTGTCCCCCAAAAGACAAAAACTGAGAATAAAAATCAAAATGCAAAATTTGAATTTTCTTAAAAAAAAAATTTGATATAGATATTGATTATGAAAATTATAAAAGATTCAAAATGTGTTACAAGTTTTGAAAAAGTAAACTTGTTAATGAATCCAAAGAAATGTACTTTATACTAGTAATAGTATATAATTTATTATAGAGAAACAATTATTAGGAGAAACCTCGTTTATTTGTATTTATTAGATGGCATTTGAAAAATTAATATAAAAAATAAAAAAATATACAAGTTAATAAAATTTTATACCTGGGGTTCTTGACCAGGAGTCTTGAAAACTTTTAGGTTAGTTGTATTTCTAGTTCCGACAATGCCACTTATGGCTTTGTTAGGTGTACTTTGAACTACTTTTATGACTTGAGGATGACCTAAAACAAAATTTTATGTAGTTGATTCAAGAAAAACAAAAGAAAGAGATAATATTGTAAGGGCTCTTGTTGCTTGCACTCTAAACTGTTTCTTGTAAAAAAAAACCAGGAATTTAACAAATAGAAGTAAAAAATCAAGTACTTATACATAGTCAAATTATTAAAATTGTTTGTAAAGCAAAACCAGGAACTAGATGAATATTGACTAAAAAATCTGATATAAAAATTTAAATTATAAAAAGTATTTAATAAAAAAAAAAAAAAAAACAGGAATTGTGTATATATTAGAAATGATCAAATAAAAGCAATAAAAATTCACCAACTCTTTTAAAACTCTTTTAATTAAAAGTAACCTTTTTTTGTAGAATTATGGTCAACTTTCAATTTTTTGGAATTAAATGAACTCTATCCTGCAAAGCTAAATATTTAAAAATACTTAGTTAAAATAAAAAAAAAAAATGATTGCTGCGCTTAACTCGAGCTAAGATAGGAAAAGAAACATTTTGGAGTGCAAGTAGCCAGGGCCTGTTGTAAAACCATCAATTCAAAATAAATGTATATATTAGAAATGAATAAAATTGATTTATTTAAAATTGCAAGTAAATTTAGTATATTTTTCTATTTAATGATTCTTTAAAATTAAATGCAAAAATACAAGGCAAGCTTTAGTGCAAAGCAAGTCATAATCAAATTGAAAATTGATTAAATTTTAAAAAAATGTGTATTTTTTCCTGAAAGAGACTGAGTAAGTTATTTATACAGTATTTTATTAAAAAAAAAAAGAAATATTGCAAAAAAATTATCAAATTGCTTTTCACTTGAATTCATAATTGCAAATTATTTATATGAAAATTTTATTCATCATTTTGAAGCAAAGGCTTTCCACCTTGTGAATGTGCAACTTGAGGTATTTTTTTATTTATTGATAGTCATCAAGATGCTATGTTACTGATAAAACTTTTATATATTTGTAATTATGAAATTAAATTAAAAAAATCCTATCATCAAGCTTGTGCATTATCAAAATTGATTGGAAGCCTGGCACACCCACGAGGAATGACAATTTTACATATGTATCATATGGAGCAACATAATATTTATATATTGCAAATTATTTTTTATAAAACAGTTTTGATTCATCTAGCATATAAAATAAATTAATTAGAAAAATAAAAAACTTTGCGAGGAGCAATAAGGTTGATCCCGCTTTAGAGAAATACAAGATTTTTTAATGCCTATTTATAGATTTGCAGAAAGACTATTATTTATACTGCTAGTTAATACAGTTTGACAAGCCATATATTTTTTAAAATGTTTTTAAGTTTTTCAGAATATTTTGAGCTACCACAATATTAATAGGTAAGACTATTGTTTTTTTATTGTTGTTGTTGTTGTTGTTGTTGTTACAGCATTTCAATGTTGCAATTTGATAATTCAAGATGATTTGCACTTACATATCAAGATTTCTAATAATCTTGTAATTTGTTAATAATTTTGCAAGACGAGCAAAATTTTTATTTAATTACAAAAAAGAATCAAATGACATATCAATAATGTGTTTACCGAGTTGAGAAAGCTAGATGTAACAAAATTTCAAAACATATGAAAAGCAGAGATACTTTAAAATAAATCAAACAGTGGCCTGTAGATGCTCAAGAGCCTCACTCTACGACCATTCGTAAAAGAAGAGCTTACTCATAGTAATAGTATAGGCAAGCGGTAGCGAATAGAGACGTGCTGATGGATGCATACCTACCGCACCGGCCTGGTCGTCAAAGGTTTGTACTCACCATTAGCATCCTGTATGAGGAAATTCATGGTTTTGTTTTGTTGCGTCATCGTCGTCGCGGACGACATGCGTGCTGGTGCTCGTTTCTTTTATATCCACCAGGTCCGAAAAAGGTCCTCGGGTTCGCTTCTCGCCGTGCTGATTCGCCGGCTGCAGGAGGCCTCGAAGAAAGCCCGCAGCTCTGCGCTACTGCAGCCGCAGAGAGCAACCCAGGAGCTTATTACTGGATGGATATGGGGCTCATTGCTATAGCAGCAGCTCGACGTGCGTCTTCAAAACTTTTAACACAGTATATATGTACTCGGTGCAGCAGTAGGACGGCTGCTGGGACTGGTCGGTGCACTCACCCTAATCTACTTGTATGGATTTCTCTATTTCTCTGCCCTCTTGTTGCTTTCTTGCCTATTCGAGCACGTCGTTGCAAGGAAGGCAGAAGGCACGCTTTTCCCGATCCCGATTCACTCACACACACGCACGTTCACGAATATATACACGCGAGTGGTCTGATTCTGATGGTGGTGGCGGCGGCGGCGGAGGCATATACAGTTTGCTCCTTAACAAAGCGGCTCCAAAATGGCGCGACGCAGTCAAGAATCCCGCGCGATCGCTGAGATGGGACCTGGACGAACGAATGGGTCTGGCTTTAGCTCGGGAGGGAGGTATATAGTCGGTTACGACGGGACCGCAGCGGGCTTGACGCGACGACCAGACGAGAGTTGTAAGGGACGGGAGCCTATAACTGCGGCGGCTGTGGCTGCGCTTTCTTACTCTCTTTCTCTCTCTTTCCGCTTCTGATGGATGTGCATGTATAGCAGCTGCTTTTTGCCCGGAACACATCCAACGTCAGAAATGGCTGAGCAGTGGGGTTACTAGCAAAATTTAGTGATATTATTACTGGTACCAACCGTACAATCATGAAAAAGCAATCTTGCTTGATGGCAAATTGATTTGTTAGCATTTGTGAACGATGCATTGATAAATCGACAAGAGAACTTATTGTTACTGAAACACAATTTGGCTTTGCTTTACTCGGATGGTGGGAGAGGGAGGGAGGGGGGGGGGCTGCGCCAAAAAACACTGCAACAGACCCGATATGTATTTTCAAAAATGGCTTTCTTGTCTTGATTGTTGAACTATAATGGCGCGCTTACGAGCGCCTTTCTATCCTAAAGCTTGCAAGCGCGCTTTGACAGTTCAATTTGGATGACTGGATAATTGTATATCCCGTAATATAAATTTCAAAAAAAAAAAAAATCAATTTTAAGATAGGGTGACTTAATCTTGCATCACAAAATCCATTTTTTTTCTAAATTCGTTGTACCGGATTGTACAGTCGTGTACATACGTATGATAGAACTGTCATTCTCTCTAGGCATGGCGCGCTTTGCGCGCCTCTCTGTATTATATCTATAGTGCCATGATTTTTGAAAAAATCAATTTTAGGGTGGATGCTAGTTTCATACACATGTATGTATATTTTTCACAAAGATTCTTGAAAAAATTGATTTTAGGATAGAATAATATTAAACATTTATATCCTAAAATTGTTTTTTTTTATAAATTCACAGTACTAAGTATATACAGTTATGCATGTAGAATTATAACATATTCATGATAGTATATTCAGTACTTACAATGAATTTTGAAAAAATCGATTTTAGGATAGAAAGGCGCTCGAAGCGCGGTATATAGCTCTATATTTAAGACAAGAAAGCCATTTTTGAAAAAATCAAATTCATAATAGGAATATATGTATGTACATATCGGGTCTGTTGCAGGGTTGATTATAGTAGAGTTACGTTCCCTTGCGTTGTGCTGTTCCTGTGCTTTGTTCTGCGTGTTGCTCTTGTTCTAGACATACACGTGTAATATACCTCAACTTAATATAATAATACCTAACGTATACGTGTATCATACGAAACACGTGTACATAGAGATAATATAGATAGAGTAGGTGAGACATAGGCCTGCCTGTAAGTGGAAATGTAGCGTCGTTAGAAAGAGAAAGAGAATCAAAGTCCTCTTCT
>JAPYZE010002358.1:0-16662 GCA_030522805.1 Leptomastidea abnormis
TCGAATTAACAAAATATTGAGATTTTAAATATTATCAATTTTGTTTTTCAGAATTCTTTGAGAAAGCATTCTGCTAATGCAGTTAGCAGCGGTTTTTTGAACAAAAATACACCTACGCAAACACATAATAAAAATATCAAATCAATAGCCCTCAACAAATGAATGATTACAAAAAATAACAACGTCGTAAAGAAAATAACAAAAAGTTTTAAAAACATAAGATTATTTCTATTTTAAAAAAGGAATTTAACAAATGAATACTTTTTGTGTTGCTATATAAACAAAGTATTTTAAGTTTTTTTTACATTGAGTCAAATTTTCTCAACTGGGCCACTAAAAAATGGACTTCAATTTTTCAAAAATTTCTATATATTTCTATAGTCTTATATGAAAAAATAAACCTCCCAATTTTTTTTTAAATTTTAATTCTTGTTAAAGTTATAAACAAATTAAGTTTTTGTACCTTTTTTTTTAATCACCATAATTCGGAAAGTTTTTAATGAAATTCAATGAAATTTACATAATAAGTAGAAAAATAATAAAATAATAAAATGGCATAAGTATTTTATAAAAATGATGTAATTTGTTTGTTAAGTTAGTCCGGGAGCTGGTGACACTAGAGTACGCATTAAGAGGTCTGAGGAATATTTTCGTATATTATGTATTTTTGTGCGTAGAATCCAATTTTCGAAGTTACTTTTTGATCCGATGGTCCAATTTTTTGTTATAAACAAATTTTATAAACAATTATAAAAATTAAATTTTTTGTTCAAAAAAAATTTTTTTTCTAATTTTTTGGCCTATTTTAAAGATAAAATATCTCGCGGTTTTTTTCGAGAACCCTTAGTTTTTTTATAAAAAATTCACAAACTTTAAAAAAATGCGTTTTTTGCAAATTTTAATCGTTTGATACTAAGGCCTTGTGCTAAAAAATGTGTATAATCAATAATATATTAGTACTACCGTAGAAAGGGGCTACTTTGGACATTTTTCGAAATTTTTGTCTGATTTTTATTGAATGGCGGTGGCTTAAATAGACGGAATCAAAATCGGGTTTGGCCAATACTATAGAGCTCGATCTCCTCTTTAAAATGGTATTTTTTCCTAATTTGTACTTCAAAAAGAAAAATTTCTACAGCCATTTTAAGCAAGTGTCCAAAGTTATACCTATTTGGGAGCTACTTTGGACACTACAAGACATAATAAATTAAAGGGCTCAAAAATAGGCGGGATCGAAAGAGTATTTTTCAAGGACCTTACATACCAAATTTCAGGAAAATCGATCAAAAAACAAAGTAGCTATCAATCAAAATAGACGATAATTTGATGAAAATCAGCCAATTTTAGCTAAATTCGTATGTTTTTATTACAAAATTAAGCTTAATAATAAATGTAAGAGCTTGATAGGGGTTGGGATCAATAAAGTAGCCTTTAAGGAACTACCATATCAAATTTCATCCAATCGATCGAAAAATAAAAAAGTTATGCCAGAATTAAGATTAATATTTTTATTTTTTTGCTAATACATTTTATATGGGCAAAAACACGTGATTTCCTTTTTTGACACATTGTCACCTATAATTTTTTTCTAAAAAAGATAAAACGATTTAAAGTGGATATTAAAACTGATTACCAGCACTTTGATTTCCACTTTGAATTGTTATTCTATCTATTTTAGAAAAAAAAATTATGGATAAAACAATATCAAAACTCATAAATTATTACGAATTTTTTGTTTTTTCATACTTTTTTCTTTGTAGTTTTTTTAAAAAAAAAAAGAGAAAAATGATTCAAAATGAAAATTAAAGTGCTTAAAAAAAGCTTTTATTTGACTTTTTAAACAACAAAAAATAATTAAAATATTTCAGAAAAAAATATTCAGAAGAAAAGTTACAGTGTGATAAAGTAGGAATAAAGTAAAATGTAAGACTATGAAAAGTGTCAAAAATAGCCCCTTTTAGAAAAACGTGAATAAAAAGCTGTGTATTGCATTTATAGAGACTTGCGGTTTGTGGCATTCAATTCTTAAAAAGTGTTCAAATTTATCTAAAAAATAATATACCTTAAAGCATCAAATGCCGATTTTTAAATGCAAAGTTGCGACAACCTAAAATTTGTTGTAATTTTTTTGTATTGATTTTAAATGCTCAAAAAAGAACAAAAAAAGTTAAAAAGTGCAAAAAAAATCTATGGATAGTCTTTGTCCAACTGTGAACTTTTCAAATATCAAACAACAGAAAAAAAAATTTACAACGTTAAAACTAGAGCCCTTTAAAGTAAAAAAAACAAGGTGTCCGAAATAGCCTCTTTTTACGGTAAATCACACGAACATTTTAAGCTATTTACGGTTAAAAAATATCGCACGAGGCCTAAGCATCGAGCGATCAAAATTTGCAAAAAATGCATTTTTTTAAAGTTTCTGAATTTTTTATGAAAAAACTAAGGGTTCTCAAAAAAAATTGTAAGAGATATTTTATCTTTAAAATAAGCCAAAAAATTGGAAAAAAATTATTTTTGAACAAAAAATTTAATTTTAATAATTGTTTATAAAATTTGTTTATAACAAAAAATTGGACCATCGGATCAAAAAGTAACCTCAAAAATCGGATTCTAAGCACAAAAATACATAATATACGAAAATATTCCTCGGACCTCTTAGTGCATGCTCTAGTGTCACCAGCTCCCGGACTAACTTAACTTTGCTGCACGTGTACGCTTGAACACATCGTACCGTGCGGCGACTTGTTGACAGTTTTTATTCCATAACTTTTTTGTTTATTGAGATTACAATAATTTTCTATTACATATTAGTAGATGAAAGCATACAGAATAATATTAAAAAAGAATTTTTGTTTAACCCTACGAGAAGTTGAACAAATTTTCAATTGTTAATTGCAAAATTAATTTTTAATAAACAAATTACATCATTTTCATAAAATACTTATGCCATATTATTATTTTATTATTTTTCTACTTATTATGTAAATTTCATTGAATTTCATTAAAAACTTTACGAATTATGCTGATTAAAAAAAAGGTACAAAAACTTAATTTGTTTATAACTTTAACAAAAATTAAAATTTAAAAAAAAATTTGGGAGGTTTATTTTTTTATGTAAGACTATACAAATACGTAGAAATTTTTGAAAAATTGAAAAGTCCATTTTTTAGTGGCCCAGTTGAGAAAATTTGACTCATTATCAAATTTATTTTGGTGTACACACACCTCTAAACAAAAAAACGACAATTAAAGTTTCTTCTTTCAATTGTCAATTCCTTTATTAATCTTCATCTTCTTATCATGTTAATGGATATTATCTTACGTTATTAAATTGTACTATCTTTTCTTATAAGTCTTGTACACGTGTCGTCTCCTTTAACGATATTCCGATCTCTTATCGTATATGTCGGTCTCTACTTTATCTTCTGCAGCGCAGCATAATTAAATTTAAAGAAAGTACAGTTTCTTTACAAACATTCAATGAAAAATGGATGTGAAATTAAGTATTTACAAAAATAATGCGTGTTATTGAACGAATAGTTGCCAAACTTTGTGACTCCTACCCTTGATGTTTTTTTTAAACAAGCGTTAAAGCTTCAAATTTGGTGCTTCTTGGATATACTCAGGATGCCGTAATTACTATACAGAATGGGATATATGTTATTTAACCTTTAAAATTCAATTAAGGACTTCTACTCTCCCCCAATATTTTTTTTTCTGTTCTATCTAGAAATAATCTAAGAAGTATTATTTATTTTGACAGTACAAATTTTTTGCTTATTAAGAAATTTGTAAACAGCAAAAAAAAAACCGAGTGTGGGTCTCGGGGACCCCCGACAGAAGTGAAACTTCAAAGTCGTGTGCATGACAGTAAATTATGTAGATCAATATATAAATTATGAATAATTTTTTTAATTTAAAAAAAAATTATTATTTAATACATACACATAGACATACGTGTACACGACTATATTCGACGCCCCTTACGAAGACTATTGCAAGCAGAATTGTCTTACGAAAAAAAGTTCTTGTGAAAAAGTCTTACAAAGAATATTACAAGTCCCTGATGTTATATGAAAAACATTCTTTACTGTTATTTATTCCTTTTTTTTTGTTTCAAGAATTTACGGGCAAAAACTCATTTATATAAAATAATAAAAGTGTTAACATTTTGACAGTGAGGGACACAAGACACAATAATATCACTATAGTTTTTTAATCCATTTTTAATAAAGAAACTTATATTATTACATTAAATATTCGTTTATGCTACTCGGCGAAAGAACTGGTTTTTGTACAACATCCGGAACTTGATTCATTAACATGATAAGAAGATGAAGATTAATAAAGGAATTGACATCTGAAAAAAGAAACTTTAATTGTCGTTTTTCTGTTTACAGGTGTATGTACACCAAAATAAATTTAATAATGAGTCAAATTTTCTCAACTGGGCCACTAAAAAATGGACTTTTCAATTTTTCACAAATTTCTACGTATTTGTATAGTCTTACATAAAAGAAATAAACCTCCCAAATTTTCGTATAATCAGGACTTCTAATATTCTTCGTAAGATAATTCTACTCTATTATAATTTAATTATTAAATAAAGAAAAGAAATAAGAAGAAAAAAGTTATACGTAAGTAAGGCGCTTTCAATATATATAGCACGTGTATTCTGCTCAACAACGCGCTATTATACCTATCGATTACGAATGAAGAAGAGAAAAGTAATTTCCGAGAACCGAAACTTGCACGCTACACTATATATATATATATATATATATATATAGCGTACGCACGCACACACACACACACACACACGCACGCACGCACGCGCGTGCGTGTGTGTGTGTGTGTGTGTGTGTGTATACATTTATAACATGTAACTTAAAATACTCGTTAAAAATTGAGTTTTTAACATAATGCGATAAAATTTGGCATACTTGTAAATAAAACCAGTGCGCATCCAGACATATAAAATTTATCCTACAACATTCAACATATCTGCATATACATCAATCATCAATATTACATGCGCTACTTTATCTATAGCGTGCACAAGTTTATTTCACCAGCTAATAGAGCCCGGAGAAGGGGGCTGAGAGCGGCGTGGCAAGCCGCCGAAATGAACTATCTCAAGACAGCAGCGACGAGCAGTCTCGCTCGAGTAGTTGAGAAGTTGTGACCTGAAAAAATTCCGCTTAGCAACTTATCGACGAGTTCCGGCACCTTTCTCTATCTTTCTCTATTTCATGCACGCTGAAAGGTTACTGTGTTTTGCCTCTAAGGCATTTTCTTATTAATAGTCAACTTTAATTTCTTGCTTTGATAAAATAAAAGACAGTCCGAGGCTGTGAAAATACAAAACTTTCTTCGTATTATTTTTGTGTGTTTTACATTAATTTTATAGTTTTTCTTTACACTCCCAACTTAACTTATGTTTCACCATGAAAGTCTGTTGTTGGAAATCTTAATTCAAAACACACTTTCAACTCAACTTAATGTGTCCTTGCACAACAGTCTTTTGTTAAAAGTCTCTAACTTTTCAATTATGAACATTTACAATATTCTGTCCCGAAATAAATTCAATTGATAAATAAGTGAATTTACCCTTACATAAATTTCAAATTTATCAATCTGTTTTGAAGTAGATCGAGGCTTTGATTTAAATGTCGATCTTTGATTGTAATGAATAAATAATTATACAACACTTCACAGATTTATATGCACATTTTTGCGATTGAACATTTCAACTACTTGACACATAAAAAAAAAAATTAATTACAAAATTTTAGATTTTAAACAACATATAAAAATTGCGTGTCAAAAGTTATTATTCAATTAAAATTTAAAGATAAGTAAATTAGTAGAATAACACGACTTGTTATACATTACGAAATTTTACTGACTTAAGCATTTTCATTTCCTGGCTAATTAAATCGTCGTTTTACTTTATAGTTCAAATTTCTAATATAAGATAAGATATCATTTTGATTAATGCTTTTATAATCATTAGATCTATATTTTTAATGTAGTAATTATCTAATATTAAATTCTTCCTCCAAACAAATTTTTCTAATTTGTACTCAAAACAACAATATAATAAGAAACATAACTCAAAGAAAACAACACGATTTCAAATACTGTAAAAATTACTTTTAAAAATTAAAAAATCTGAATTAAAGAAATTTTAAGCTATTCGTTGAATTTTACACTTCAAGAAAACATATCACTTGTGACGGTGTGCCCGACAGCGATTATTATCAATAGCGCGCAAAGAGATACATGTCTCTAGCCTTATCCGGACAGCTCGGTACCTTAACGTTACTCATTACCCACAGCGATATATATGGGCAATTCCCTCGATGCGGCTGGACCTGCTCCGTGCTTTAGCACCGGGTGCAAGAGCAGGCCCGTGCAATGCCAGTCCGTCACAACGTGTACGTGGAGTCCACTCGACACGCACACCACGACATTTCCAAGAAGTCGTCTCCTACGCTCGTGCGATACCCGCGCACGAGGCTTAGCTGCTCATCTAATGCTCGACTCTCGGGAACAGAGTCGAGCCCGTGGAGGCTGGCGGTATTCGCCGGTTACAGGGAGGAAGGAAATAAACACCGGATAGCATGCACAGTAATAACTCGAAGTTTAATAACGAAAAGATAAACTGTATTATAATAAAATAAAGATGTGCTATTTACAAAAGATAACGCGGAAAGATATGTTGCGGCGACACCGGTCGCCGTTTGTAATATAATAACGGTTTGTCCAATAAAACATCTCTTACAAGAGTAAACGGAATAATATATTAATACGATACGCGATTCAATGAGAAGTACGTCGGAGCACACGCTTGTGCTTCGAACTCCAAAGCATAGATACGATAACTGCCGTCTGGTGACTGCAGTTTCACTCGCACAAAACACACGAACAATTACAATAGACGTCGGCACGTCTTGCGTCCAAGCGCGTGCCGTTCTCCCGCACTCCGTCTCTCTCACACATACACGTGGTGCACCTCTTATTTTGAGACTAGACGCGAGGTTCGTAGACGAGCAGCAATCGTCTCCTTTTCTCTCTCTCCTCCTTCGTCTTCTCTACCCAGCTTCCGTACTTCCTGACTGATACTGCGGCCCATGCTCCTGACACCGCTCATGTCTAGGGTATGCAGTCGGGGATAGCTAGTACACGGAGGATCAACCGAGACGTAGTCGAGGGCTAATGAAGTGTTGAAATATTAGTGTTATAATATTTGTATAATTGCAAAATAAAAGTATCTCATGTACATTAGCTGTAAGCCTATATAGATACACTCACACAAGCATACAAGTACACAAACACGCACACATATATTCATATACAGACACGCTGCTGACTCGAGTAGTAGCACCTATATAACTCTGTAGACGTACCAAGCGTCAGTCCCTTGCCCGAGCGCCACCCGTACGCACGCCGTATACAGAATAAATACTCTTTACTTTCACGTGCATGTTCGACTTATTTTCCCCTCGTTATCTCCTCTTCTCATTCCGGCTTTAGTTCTCCTTATTCTTACATCATGAAGTTTCCTCTTTCTTGCTTTCTCTCTCTCGCTCTATTTCTCGCTGGGCACGCACAAGACAACTTCGGCGGACACATTACGAAGGCACACGTCTGTAGCTGACGACTATCAGAGAGAATCTCTCTCTCTCCCATGTAGAAGCATGGCTCTCGAGAATCCCTCTCTCCCGTCCGCACGGGATCAGATCTAACGAGAATCTACCGGCGCGAGTGCGGCTCCTTGATCTTAGGGCCCGCGCGCTGTCTTACTCCATTCCCCCTGGCGCTTCCTTTTGTCATAGACAGCACGCATTATAGATTGGCGTGCTGTCATCTATACGCGGCTTGACGGGTGCGCGCCACTCGTCACACACTCTATCAAAATATTTCGTTAAATTTTCACAAAATTCATAAAATGTAAAATCTGAGAATCGTTTTAATTTATAAAGATAAAAATAAAGTTCAGATACTTAATGAAAGCAGAATATTCAGATCAAATAACATTAAAGTTGTAACTAATCTGGATTTGACTTATACATATGCAAAATAGGAACAGGGGAAGGCGTTATGCGAGTCCTTACTGTCACAGACTTAGCATCGGTGCAGGTTCAAATAGTTGAGGACTTTGAATTCTTTTCGATTGTTACATTGCATGCGATCAAGTTGTTCAAATAACTAAAGAACGAAAAAGAAAATGTTCAGATCAATAGATAAAAATACATAATTAAGACTTAAAAATTTACACAAAAGTAAAATTAAACACTGACATTAAAATTTAAAATAGACATTAGACTGAATCATAAAATTTTCAAATACAAGCAAGCAGAACTAAATATTAATTTTAAACAAACAACTTCAAAATAAAAAAAGATACAAATCCAAAACACAATTTGTTTCCACCAAATACTGCTGAATAGATGCAAAAACTGAAGGTTATATAGATCAGTAATAACTTTCCGTTGGTGTTCCAAATTGTTTCACTCAAGAAGGTAAAAACAGGTCAAGTTTGGCGTCAGGCAAAGTCATACAGTAAGATGTAATATGTTTAGGTCTCTACCATCAGCATTTGACTCTATGAATGAAAAGAAATTTCAGTAGCAAACAAATATTACATCTTTAAGTAATTTTATTGACCGTAACATAAAAAATTGATTCGTAATTATATATTTTATTTTCAAAATTCAAAATTGTATTTCCGATGATTGAAGCTAAAGCATAAATAGTTTGATATGAATAAAATTTTCAATTCTAAATTTATGTCCATTTAAATTAAAGGTTAACATACTTTTATTTCTGCTTAAAAACAAACAAAAATAAAATAATTTAAATGTACGTTACAAATATATTGTGTATCACCATATCAATTAAATTTTATAGATGATTCGTGAAGAAAAAAAAATAAAAAACTAAAAAATCCAATTCATCGTGAATAAAAATAAAAAAAAATTACAAAATAAAAACTGTACACTAGTAGCCAATTTTTAAATTTACAATATTTAAAAACAATATTAAAGACATTAAAAATCAAACCAAAAGTATTTAATGAGACATCGTCATCTTTTCAAATAGAAATCTTTGCATTGGTCGTTTCGCATTTCTATGTATGACTGCCATGAATTTCTGCTAGATGTACAAATTCACTTTGCTGCTTAGCCTCAAAAACAAATTGTCGATAATCATTCAAAAACAACATAGTAAGATTAATCATGAACTTTCAGGTTCAACAAAACTTTATATGCTTAAACTGAAATTATTGTCGCGATTCAAATTTAAAATTTATGCATAATCTAAATTTATCTCCGTGATATGAAGGCGCATAATAAAAGACAATTGTGAGAACACAATGCTAAATATGTGCAAGATTTTATTCATCTTGTGCCGGGCTTCCTTGCAAGCCACCGCTCCACAGTCGCGCCTCGTGCACATACACGACAATGCTGAGCAGTCCCTTTGTACAGCAGCAAACATCGGAGATTTACCATGGCCATGTCCTTTTTTTCTTAAATCGCTTGTGTTGACCGCATCGAAGCGATTCAGCAGCTAGTTGCATCTTCATATACCCTCGCGTTAACAAATTTTACCGGCGATATTTTCCCGGGTTTCGGCACCGAATTGTTACGGGAGAAAACGCGAGATAAATTAGAATTCAACAAATCAAACAAAACTTTGAAAAATGTTGGTTCAAGTATTTATTAATGAGATCTTCTTTCTTTTGATGTCAGAGAAAAACAGAAAAAACAAAAACTGTTATATCGCATGTTTCAACGCAACGCTTTTCACATGTTTTTGTCTTAAATCAGTATTCACGCAAACAAAGCTTCTAATTTTACATGTATATGCTTTTTTTATATGAAATTGAAGGAACATATGATTTTGTCCGTTACAGCCTTATCTAATTTATTGAATTTACTGATATTTAAATAACTTGATAATTTTACTTTAATATTTTTTGATTACTTAACATTGGAATTTATATACAAATGATACTGATGCTGTTAAGCCTGATGCTATGAATAAATATTAGATGACCTATCTAGCCTTAGATAACCTATCTAGCCTTTTTGGTTTCTCAAAGAGAAAGCTTTGCAACGGTGAAATTTTTCGATTTAGTTTTTTTTCTTGACGTTTTGAAGGTTCCTAAACTCAAAAAAACACATTTTTAGAAAAAGGCTGTATGTGTGTGTATGTATGTATGTATGTATGTGTGTATGTGAAGATTTTGCGTGACGCGATAACTTTTAAAAGATTCAAGATATTGACTTGAAATTTTGCCAACATATTTGTTAAATTTTACTTAAAAACTGATTAAATTTTGCGATTGATTGGACCTTATTAAGGGTTTTTTAACAAAAAACCGAATTTTCTAAGAATAAGATTAAATGTAGATGTTTTAAAGTTTATTTTAGAATAGTTATTGTCATTTATACTTGAGTATTTTTTAAATAGTAGTTTTTATGGTTTAGTAGTTTTTATGATTTTCTGGGTTGTTCTTTACATATATTACATTGAAATTAATTAAAATCGTTAACTTGACCTTATAAAGGATGTTTTCAATCAAAAAGTATCTTATTCAAATGCTTTTTTAACAAATTTCTATATTGAGTTTTATATCGTTTCTATGGTTTTCTGGGTTGCTTTTTACAAATATTACATTGAAATCAAGAAATTCCGTTAGTTAGACCTTGTTAAGAGTGTTTTGATCAAATAGTACTTTATTTAAGTGTTTTTTTTTTAAATTTCTATTTTTAGAACTACATATTGTTTCTATAGTTTTTTGGGTCGCTTTTTACTAATATCGTAATTAAATTAATAAAATTCGTTAATTGGATCTTATCAAGGATGTTTTAGATCAAAAAGTACTTTATTTAAGTGCTCTTTAAAACAAATCAAAAATATTAAATATTTTAATAAATTTTATTGATTTTAGATTTTTTCTTTCTTAAAGAAATAAAATATTAAGATTTTAAATATTATTAATTTTGTTGTTCAGAATTCTTTGAGAAAGAATTTTGCTAATGCAGTTAGCAGCGGTTTTTCCTTTTCTGTTCGTGTGATCGTCTCCGGGTGGGGAGCATTCTCCATCTTTATCTCCTTTACTCTTTTTATTGATCTTAACCTTCATGAGCAACCCAACCTGAGTATAGGAACACATCATTCATTTGCATGCCTTATATTCGGGATACACATATATTATATTTTATCGATTGTACCCAACTGTTACAATAATATATTATCCTTTAATCATTATAATCTTTTTAAAAAAATTACGAGAAAAGCTGTATTTTAGGGCATAACGTGGATATAACCCCTTAAATAATGTTTAGTCTATTTATAAAAGCTTAGCATTATATATTTATACTAATAAATTTAAATTTTGGATATAAAATTCATATCATTTCAATTTTAAAAGCATTTAATTTCAATTTTAAAAGCATATTATTTGATTCTAAAATTGTCATTTAAGATAACTATTTAGGCGTTTAGAAAAGGGTCTTCTAACAGTATTTTATTTTAAAGTAAATTATACCTAAAGTTTAAGTACGGAGTAAAACTTGTTCTTAAAATAAGCTTCTAAAAAATAACAAAAACTTTTTAAACCTCTAAAAAATTAGACATATTCAACCGATCAACTTAATTTAAGTTTATCACATGTTCCTTAAAAAAAATTCAAATAATAAAATTAGTTCTATGGTAAAATTAATTGCCTAACGAATAAATAAAAATAACATTAAAAGACAAATATACGATTTTTTTAAAAATTCACGCATTTTAGAGAATTAGAGCTTAAATCTATAAAAAATGGATGCTCAAACTTTTTATGATAAAAGGATATCAAAACAATAAATTTAAGTAATATTTAAATTCATTATCCATTTAAAATGTTGATAAGTTAAAAAAAAAAAAAAACTAGAAAAAAAAATCGAAAAAACGCGATTTTTCCGTTTAAAGTATTTGGTGGACCATTACAAGCATACAAGCACAACGAAACTATTAAATAGTTTCTTTCTAAATTCATTAAAAAAAATACTTACTTTCAAATTTTTAGGTTACATTGTAAATTGGAAAAAACATTTAACAAGAAAGGACACCCTAGTGTATAATTAAAAATATTTTATTTTGATTTTTCAAATATTTTATTATGTAACAAATAAATTTATCATGATATATTTACTACAACAGGTTCTTCCTAGTATATGCAATGAAGTTTTAAAATCTGTTGTTGCAAAATTTAATGCATCGCAATTAATAACTCAACGTCAACAAGTTTCCATGATGGTAAGAAAAGAATTAACAGAACGTGCTCGAGATTTCAATATTATTTTAGATGATGTTTCTATAACGGAATTAAGTTTTGGTAAAGAATATACAGCTGCTGTTGAAGCAAAACAAGTTGCTCAACAAGAAGCTCAACGAGCTGCTTTTGTGGTGGAAAGAGCCAAGCAAGAAAGGCAACAAAAAATCGTGCAAGCTGAAGGAGAAGCTGAAGCGGCTCGAATGATATCCTTTTCATTAAACATGTGTTAATTTTTTGACCGTTGTTAAATTAAATAAATATGTTTTATGTAATTTATTTATTACTGCTTAAATTACGTTATATTGGTCATTATTTTAATTATCGGATAAGTTTGGATTTTGGGTTTTTATAATCTATTTTAATGTTTAGAGACTAATTTTTTATATCGAATCAACGTTAAATCAACTTGAGTTATGTCCCAATCAGAATGTAATGTCTTAGTCTAGGCGCATACATTTGGTATCCAAATTTTTCCGCCTTGGGAACCCAAGTTTTTTTAATGTATTTTTGCCCGCTGAATCCGAATTTCGAGAGTTTCCGGCAGAAAAAGTTGCTAAAAAAAAGTTATAAACAAATTAACAAAATTATTTATTGGCTTAAGAATTTTCTTTTTATATATTTTAACCGATTCTAAGCAAAAAAAGTCTTGTAATTTTTCGTAAAATGTGTACTTTTTGAAAAAAAAAAAAATCATGAAGTTTTATATTTGAAGGCATATATTTAAAACTTTATGAATTTTTTTCAAAAAGTATGCAATTCACGGAAAAATTACAAGACTTTTTTTGCTTAGAATTGGCCAAAAGCGTAGCTTAGTAAGGTAGAGCGTAGGTTTCGTAATCCGCATGGCTCGGGTTCGATTCCAACAAAAGCGCCTATTACTCTGCGAACCGACCTGGCGTATATGTCTGTATTATCTTGTTTAATGTGTAAAAAATAATAACAGAAAAAGGGTACGCGCCCGTAAATTTAATAAAATAAAATATATGAAAAAATTTTTCTTAAGTTAATAAATAATAATTTTGTTGATTTGTTTATAATAATTTATTTATAACTTTTTTTTGCAACTTTTTCAGCCGGAAACCCTCGAAATTCGGATTCAGCGGGCAAAAATACATTTAAAAAACTTGGGTTCCCGAGGCGGAAAAATTTTGCCACGAAAAACGACAATATATTTCGTTGTGGAATTTTCTCAGCTTTTCATTGAAAATATTTTCAAAAGCCTAAAATGACGTCACATAACCTAAAAATGCGTTTTTTTTCAGAAAAATGAATTTTTCACGTTGTGCCCCGAATTTTATCTTAAGGGGAGGTTCTCATCAAACGGGACGGGAAAATAAATTTTTTTATTTTTGCGTTTTTTTATAGCTTGTTATGTACAGAATAAATTTTCAAAAGGATTTAACCAAAAAAGATTTAATAAGAAAGTTACAGCATAATTAACGCAACTACGCCTTATAAAAATGCATGTAATCTCGTAACTTTAAACCCGTTTTTTTTTCAATTTTAATTTGATTTTTTGCAAGTATAAACCAGTTTTTCCCAAAAACTCGAAATACGTATTTTGACGTGAAACTTGACGAGGAATCAAATGTTGAGTCTTATTTAAGTTGAAATTTGAGGCACAACGTAAAAATTCATTTTTCTGAAAAAAAAACATTTTTAGGTTATGTGACGTCATTTTAGGCTTTTAAAAATATTTTTTATTAAAAATATTCTTCTCATTAGAAGTTAAGGATATTCTACATCAAAATACATTATTGTTAAATTTTTTAAATTAGTAAATTCAAAAATCCTTTCTCACTCTAAAATATTTGCTTCTATGTTATCTCTGTTTTCTCTCTCTCTCTCTGCTGATGACTCAAAAATTTCTACTACCAAATCTTGAAGTTAAATAGAATCTAAGATGTGAACTCTTTAAAGAAAAAAACAAGGAGGATGAACTTCTTCGATATATTTCAACTCATCACTTTCAGTAACGGCGTCATACCGATACTTCGATAACGACAACTAACCATATATTTTCTGGAAACCCGCGATCAAATGGCGGCAGAAATCGTCCTCTTGCCAACGCACCCATACATACATCCATCGGTTCTTACATACACGATGAACCGATACTCACATATTGATTTATTGACATGAGTATTGATCTTTTAAATCGATATTACAACAATCGATCTTTCATACACACATGCGTAACTCCAGCATCTCCGTCCATCTTTAGACCACCACGATTCCGTCCTGCAACATAGATCAATCTCAAATTTCTGTAAGAAATCCGTACACAGGATGATCTCGTGATCGAGACTAGGTGTAATATTTACTAAAACTGACCCAATGTGACTATCAATCTCAAACAATATTTTCGATTCAACACGTTAAGGGGATTTCCAGTTACACCCCTCATCGTCGTTTTGGTTGACCTGGATCTATCTTTAAGCTCCTCCGCAAAACGAGAACCTGCTAATGTTATCTGTATCCTGCAGTTGAACATTGCTGTATATTTTTTTTCTAATCCCAAACTGCGACAGCCTATTGGCCCAGCCACAGGGGAACCTTTACCACCTCTAAGTGAGGGTATTTTCCCTGGGAACTTAACATCCTATTTTAATCCTGCATCCTAATTTTTCGATTTCTCCAGACTGTGTCCCTGCCGGTAAGGCCAACAGTCCCTGCCGTTGTCGCCACCGGGTTCACCCACACTTGCTCCTGGAAAAGGCCCTCGTCCCAGTATACACCGCGGTATAAACCTGCTCTAATGCCGGTAAGGCCGACATTCCCTTTCACTCGGTCTACGGAATCTACATCGGGTCCGTGGTTGCCCACTTCTCCGGAGGAGGTCCTCTCCGCGACTCGAAGTCGAGCGGTCAGAATATTTTTAGTATATGATTTTTATTTAACATAATACGTTGCTTACGTTTTTCTGTTGCAAAAAGGGCTCTTTTAACGAAGGCAAGATTTAAGTTAATAAATTCGTTAAGTTAATAACTTCGATGCCTCTTAGTTTGCGTACGTTATGTCGGCTTTTTGACTTGTTTCTTTTAGCCTTCATTATTATTTTCTCATATTTAATTTTCTGAATTTGCACGTGATTTCTAGACAACGGTTGCTTTCTCTTTTCATGATTTGTGGTAGTATGACCAGCGTACTCTGCTAGGACCAATGCGATGTTCAGCATTACCGTATCCGTATTCCTCTTTTACTAAATTTCTTTAAATGCCGATGCCACTACTGTGAGGGGGAGGATTAGGCAAGATTGCCAAATAGTATTTGTCCGCAGAGATGGCGAGGTAAATAACGTAGACAAAAAGTTTCAATTAGCCTTAGTTCATTCCTTTTTTTGTATGTACAGGTGTCATAAGCAGAGAGAGTTGCAACACGGCTCTTTTTATGCTCTTTCCTTATTTTCTTCAACTACTTATGATCGGTTCTTCGGACAGAGTGACAAAATGCGAAAGTTAGTCTTGTAAATGCATCAAATATAGAATGTTTAAATCGTTAAAATTTAAAAAAAATTGAAAGGACAAAAAATAGAAAAATTATTTATAAAATATGCACTTTAGCGAAAGTCACAAATTTTTGATATTGATATTTATTATATAACCATAGTCCATTATATACTCACTCTTAACTCTGCCTGGTTCTTTGATTTGACCTGGCAACATCACTAGACTATGTTTCGCGTGGATTTTCTGTTGAGCCAGATACCACTGGATTAGCATAATCACACTTACTCGATATACAATAAATATTAAACAATTTTTGCACTTATTATTCCATAACTGTAGATTACTTAGGTATTGCTGTAAGTCAAAATCCTGGTTATTTGAAGCTACGTAAAATTCGAGCAGCTCAAACTATTTCTCGCACGGTAAGTGAAATACAAGATATATTTTTGATTTTTAGAAATGTTTGTAATCACGTTGTATGAATCTTTTATAAATTTTGAGATGTGTGATAACATTAGAAGCAACTTACAAAATCTTTAATGTACGAGAAAAATTACTTTAAAATATTTGCTTATTATTTATTTATACTAAGGGGGCTTCGCCCCCCTACTCGCTTTGCTGGCTAACCCCCCAGTTTCTCAACACAATACACACCTACACTCTAATAAAATTTAATTGTAAACTTATATAATAATTTTTTTTCTTTTTGTTATTATTTCGTCTCATTTAAATTTGTCTTATCCAGTCTTTAAACCACTCAAATAATTTTTGGTTTTACTATATGTTAAAAGTTGAATAAGTTAGCTTAGCATTTTGAATTATCGCGCTTAAATTAACTACAAGTGACCGTTGATCACTTGTCTTTGCGCAGCAGCACTG
>JAPYZE010002359.1:0-19243 GCA_030522805.1 Leptomastidea abnormis
GAGTATCGGATATTTTCAAAAATGACTCGATACTCCGATACTCGGAAAAAAAGTATCGGATGATTTTCGAGTACTCGAGTAGAATCGCACCTCCCTAGGATATATATAGTAGATGTATACACGGGTGCGCGCTCTCCGGTATCCATGGTAACCCATCCCTTCCGCTTTCCTCTCGTAATTCTCTATCTCTCTTTATCTATCTTACTCTCTTTCTCTTATGCTCGCTTACCTTCTCCCGCCTCCCTCGCCTATTTCGGCTCTCTTTGATAATTTTGCTCTCCTTTACTTCTCCTCCTACTATAGTCGCTTCTACTTCTTCCACTACTACTATTACTATACACCTTGCTCTCTCTCCACCTCTTCTCTTTTCGCCGAGAGTCTTCCTTTTTTTCTTCTTTTTTATTCGTCCCTTTTTTTTCTCCCTTCTCTCACTCTTCCTCGCAGCCATACGCGTTGCCTTTATTTCTTTTCTGCCCTTTCGTCTATGCGATTCCGCGATTTTCTTCCCTTTTGTCCACTTATTATGATTCTTTTTGTTCGTTGTGATTCCTCGGCTGTGAAAGATTTTTTTTCTTTTTTTTTTTGAGGTAAAAAAAAAAGAAAATACTTGGATGCTTTTCACACTCGAATGTTGGAGTGCGGTGTTTTATACTTGTTTCTTTTACAATTTTTTTTTATTCGTAATTCTGTTCTTGGAAATATATCTAAGGTACTTGTAAAGTTAATTAAAATCATATTTATATAATTTGACGTTTTATTACTTTTAATTTTATTATTATTTAATAATATATTTTGATTGATCGTATGAATACGTAATTTAATCTTGTAAAAATACAATTTTTTTTCTCTGTTTTTTTTATGTACACGGTTCTGTTTTCTATTTTCATCAGCATATTTATTGTTTGTTCTCCATTTCATGAAAGCATTGTTCAAAACTTTCCGGTTTAGAGAGCATATTTTTTTTTTAACTAAAAAATAAAAATATTATTAATAAGCATGATTTTTTTTTTTAATTTAATTTTTATGTTTCAATTTATTTTGAATTATTAAATAAATTTATAAAATGAATCTTTATTCATGTATTTAAATTTTTTAAAAATTATTTTTAGGAAAATTGTTTATCAAAAATATTAAATTTGTTTTAATGTAAATAACGTTATTATTTTTATTATTTTATTAAATAAACTTTATAATGAAGTACAAATTTCAGATCACGTATTTTATTATAATTAAAATTGATGTTCAATGTTGCTCCATCAAAACTTTGAATTAAAGCTTTGAATACTTCAGAATATAATATGGAAATATTATTTCTACTGAAAATAAACGATTATACATGAATAATACATTACATTTATAAATAATTAACGTTATTTTGTATAAAAGATATATGTTATTGTTATTAATTATACCATAGTTATTAACAATATAATGTACATAAATTGCCGTTGATATTGATTTATGAAGTGTATATTATGAAAAATTATATTTTTAAATTTATTCAATAAATTTGTATTTGTTATTCAATATTAATCATTTTTAATAAAATTTATCAGCAAAATTTTCACAGAAATTTTCGAGTACACGTAATATCGGTAATTTTACGATATTCCAGTTAATTTCATCAATAAACTTATAAATTTTTATTAACAATTACTTTGGAAAAAGTAAATTTACGAATATTCCGAGAAAATTTATAACCAAGCAGCACTTTAATTAAAAAACTTTTTATCCTTATAAATACAAAAACTATATTTTTATCTTTTTAAAACTTCTATCCAATTATACTTAATTAAATTACACAGAAATAAATAATTACAATATTTTTATCTTTGATTTATAATTGACTGACTAAAAAATCATCAATTTAATAGAGTATAAGAAAGCCATCAAAGTTATCGCCCAACAAAAAGTAAAAAAAAAAAAAAAAACTAACAAACGACCAAAAAATATCGAGCCATCTCTAATTTCACCCCATCAGGCCACGGCAAACGGGATAAAGCGCAGGGCTTATAGATTTTTCGTGTACAAAGAAAAAAAAAAGAAGAAAACTACGTGTATGAGAAGTCTCGAGCGACTGGAAAGAGAGTAGGGGAAAGGCGCAGCCGGGAAGATGGTGTATAGAATGGTGTGGAGGGTATATAGAGGAAAATAACCAAGGGCTGGGATAGGATGAAGGGAAGAGGGGTGACGACGACGACGACGACGACGACGACGATGGGTGGTAGTGCGTGCGTGTGTGTGTGTGTCTTCTCGTTTGTGCTTTCGCGCGAACAGACGGTGTCGCATTATTTATTCAGTATTTTTGTGGGAACGTTATAAAGACGGCGAAAAAAATTTTTATTTTATTTTTTTTTTATCTATTTATTTTTTTTTTTTTTTCATTTTAGGTTCTTTTCAATTGCAAGAGATTTTAAGTTATGCTTGAAATCTTGAATTTATTTATATGAAAAAATGAAAAATCCTTTTCTGTTTATTTTTAGACTTATTTATTTTAGACTTATTTCTTTCCGTTTGATAAAATTCTTTTTTATAAATTTAAATTGTGAAAAATTAAAATGGTTTATTTTATATTTATATTAACCCAAGTATTTTTTCATTTAAAAATTTCATAAATTCACATGAATTTGCTTGATTAATTACTGTTACTTAAAATGATTAAATATTAGCCCACGATTAAATATTCGTTTAAAATTTATATTAGAAAATCTTTTAGTAAAATTTATAACAGATAATAATAATTTAACACAAAATGAACACTACAGATTGACATACATTTCATTTTTAATTTTATAAACCATCTATATAAACAAATCAAAAAAGAAAAAAAAATTGCAAATATTTAGTTCAGCCACGAAGCACTTTCTCAAGATTCTTGGCAAACATAACAAAGTTTAAGGAGCAAAAGACGAAGTCTCTTCGGCTATCAAAGCGAATTTTAAGGCGTTCTAAGCGTCTCGAGAGAATTGTATACGCTCAAGCGTAGAAGAAGGGCTCAAATTTCCCCCCTTACTTATATATATATATACACACACTCATACACACGCACCACCTCCGCGTATCCTCTATTCCCTTCCCTATATATATATATACACCTTGACACATAATCCACGTTAATTGGTATTCCGAGGATGTGCTTTGTAGCCTTTCTGTACGGCGCGACTTCCAAACCCTCTCCTCCCTCTTTCCCTCTCATCGGGAACAGCGCACGCGCACATCCTGTGGCTTTTGCCCCCGTATATATATACGCCCGGTGTTTCGACCCACCCCCCTCGTTCACTCTCTATGTTATATACACAGACATACGTATTAATGTGCGTGAGAGGGTGCATGCTTGTGTTGAGCACCGATTTTTCTCCACCTCATCCTAGCCTCCTCCTCCTACTCTTTACTCTTCTATCTGGCGCTCTCTAGTATGAAGGCGCGTGGAATCCCCTTTTACCGGCAAAAGCTTATTTCAGGGAAATTCCATTTTTCTCGTAAACTGTCCGCGGGCTTTATGGTCGGTTATTGGTGCTTTCTTTTCTTTTTTTTTTTTTTTATTTTATACGTGAATGCAATTTGATTTATCTTGGTTGGACCATCAGAAATGGGTTGAATTGATTAGATTATTTACTATTTATAAAAATTAATATAAAAAGTAAGGAAGCTTCTGTTTTTATTTAGGTATTAATTGTTTCACATTTAGAAAAAGGATGCAAAAAAAAATAAAAAAACAATTTTTTAATTATACTTAACTTTAAAAAAAATGGATAAATTTTGTATGCTGTAATTTTTTAATGTCATACTTGAATTTTTAATTAAATTAATATCTTTCGTAGTAAAAGTTCAAGCATAATAACATTTTTCGTAAAAAATTTGAGTATTAAAACCAGTGAATATACAAACATATCATTTCACGAAATCCTGGTTTTTACGTAGCTTTAAATAAAATGTAAAATATCACGTTTCAGTTTCTCAGTGGCTGTCACATGCATTAGTAATAAAAAAAATAAAAAATTATTTAACAAGACTGGATTTTTTTTTAAATAATAAATTATATTGTAACACAAAATTCAATTTAAAATAAAAAAAATATATTTTTAATAACCATTTTTATGGTTACATAATAAAGTCAAAGAATAATTAATTGCAATCCTGTTAAAAAATATTCAGGTTTAATTTTCTCGACAAATTATTGGTGAATAGAGCCCGGTTGGTATTATATTTCAAAAAGGTAAATTCTGGGAATTTTTGATTCAGGTATAATCTAGTTAAATAGCATACATTCTAAATGCCTTCGTACTATTCGCAGCTGAGATACTACAGCAGTGAAATGGAATGCTTTAAATGCTAGCTAATTTAAGTGAGCTCACGAGTAGTATTTTTTTCCGTTTTTTTTAATTCTTTTTTTTTTCTAAACAAAAATTTATTTTACAAAAAAAAAAAAAAAAATACTATAGAATTAAATATCAATAGACTATTTCTGTTTCTTCTTCATTATTAAATGTACATTTGATTCTATGTAATTATTGATCTATTGGATAAGTCTTTAAAAGCTTGCAGATTACTTAAGTTTCTAAACGTGTGGAATGACGTTTTCATTTTCCGTTAAACTACGAGAAATCAACAATTTTTTTTTTACTAGTTAATTTATTTTCAATTACCAACTCTTTAATTACACGTCAAAATCAAGTTTAATGACGTGTAAGAGCTCAGTTAACTTTCTTGCATATCTCCTGTTAAAAAAAAAACTTTTACTACTTGAGAGGTTAAGGTTATTTTTATATACAGGAAGTATTAAAGGTCTTTTCGTTTGAAAAGTTACGTAAACTTTGCGTTATATCGATCCACAGAGTTAAGAAGAATTTTTAATAGCTTTAGATGTAAAGGTATATTAAAATTTATTGGTCAATATTAAATTCAACTTAATAATATCAAAAACTTTTACTCAATATTACATTATCATTTATTAAAATAATAATTATACCTCTCTTTTTTATTCCTAATATTATATAAAATGAAGTTAAAATAAAAATTTACTTTTATTCTAATAATCTTTCGTAAAAAATATAAAATCTTAAAATGTGTTTTTCAAAATACATTATATAAGTATTAAAAAAAAAAAAAAAATTATTCCACATCTGCGTAATTAAAATTTATAAATATTTTTTTTTATTCAATAGCTCGGAGTTTTATCTAGAAAAATTACAAACTCATAAGTATATTTAGTTACGTCATTCTTTGAAGCAACGTAATGAAACAAAGACCTTATAAGTGTTAGTAAATGAATTCTCTCAGCTCTGTTCCAATGTTAATTTCAGCTTCCATTGTTTTGGATTACTGATTAGCATTCGTGAAAACAATAAACACATATTACTTAATTTTCTTAATCTAAAATACGTAATAAAATTATTATCATGACAAAATTATTAATTTATTTGGTTAATTCAAAATTATTTTCTAGTTTTTACAAAACATATATGAAAAAGAGTAATTATTTTTAAATGCTAAGTAAACTCGTTTATTTTACAACATTTTACTTTATCTTCAACTGTTTCTTTCGAAAATTTAAAATGACGAAAACTTGATTCAGTACGTAATTTTCATACTATAAGTCAAATACTTGGTATGAATAGCTAAGAGATTTTAATGAAGATAGAAGACGAATAATTGAGTGAAGCTCAACTTTACTTATAAATCTCGTAAACTTTTTATTTCAAATTAAAAAAAAAAAGAAAAAAATATTACATTAATTTAAAAACTTTTTACGACAAAGTTTTTCTGTTTTTTCTTTTTTTTTTTTATTTAACTCCTCCTCACATAAAATAACTCCGAATAAAAATTCCACACTAAAAAAAATTACGTAAAAAGCTCAAAATAATTTATTTTATTTTCAAAATACATTCAAATATATTTTATTACTTCGAACACCTTAATTAACACCTTAATAATTTATCTAATAATCCATCTTTCTCAAACTCTATTTTTCTTTGAATATAAAAAAACTCCTCAAATTATAATAAACTCATTTCCCTCAATATTTCAATAATCATGTATCTCAGTATTCAGTTCCACCAATATACACCACACAAATCATTATAATAATCATCAAAAGAGCAGCTGAACTCTCACTCACACTTATTGTCAAATCGATCTCCAAGAAGAAGAAGAAGGTGTGTAAGGAAACAAGTAAGAGCCTCTCACACGCGACACATGCACATTCGTGTACAAATTCTGCGAACGTCAACCCTTCTTATCGACGTGCTTACATACACGTATATACCTTAGTTTCCGGCGTAATTATCATGGAATTGCCGGACGCGTGAAGAGAAGGAGGCCACCCTGACATCGAGTAAATGGCGTTATAGTCGCGAGTGTATGTATGATGGACGTCTTTTGAAAGAGAAGAGAAAAAAAGAGGAATGATTGTACGTATAATGAAGAGCGAAGCATAATCATTTGTAATTGCGATTGTCGTAAGTCGTCTTGACTGTAGATATATGTATGCGATTTCAATTGATTTGTTCGTTTTTTGTCTTGTAGTATTTAAAGCTTTATCATGTTTGATAATTTGATTTTGGGATTAATTAAAGTGATTTTGGATTTTAATTGTGATATTAGCTTTGTTTTAATTATTTCTGTGGTTTAATGTTGCATTTGGAAAAAATTTTTTTTTAGTTTATTAAAATGTTTAGCAATTTTTTTTTATACGAGTGTATAAAATTGCGTGAGATGCTAGTATAAATCAAATGTTTTAAGCGAATAAACGCATGGACTGAATAAATTCCTATATTTTTCAACTTGAATATTTTGTTAAACTACTTTATATTTTTAATTGCGTAATTTTTTCATTTTTTATTTAATTTCATAAGAAAAAATTATTTATTTATTGAATACATAGTAGCTTTTTTAACATTTTTTTATGTAATTAACATATATGCCACGTAATTTTTTTATTATTTACAAAAAAATAGAGGTACATAGGAAAAGAAAAACGTAAAATTGAAAATTATGATTTCCATTAACAAGCACATTTTGTGTGTAGGTATATACCATTAATTTAAAATTACACTACATTTATCTTTTATAACAGTCATTTTACGAGTGATAATAACAAGACAAATTAAAAAAAAAACGTTATTTGGCTCGAAATTTTATTTGAACCTTCACGCGCGTTTTTCTCGAATAATTAAAATTTCATTGTGCAAGGCCAATTTAGAAAAAAAAATTTTTTCCAGAAAGAATCGAGGCCACGTTGTCATTTCAATCAAGATGAACGACAATCCGCAGTATATATACGACCAATAGAACGTCATTCTTGCGCCTTCACTTTTGCACCAATATTATATTTATTGTACTCTTTGTATATATACATAAAGCTTCTTAAATAACCTAAGATTTAATCTTCAAAAAAATGAAAAGAAAAATTCAATGTTTTTATCGACCTTTTTTATAAAAATCGAACAGTTTTTTTATTAATATATAAATATATATAACTATTGATTCGCATGAAATTAAATAGATTGAATTCAAGTTTTATCGTCACAAACTTCACAGGCTATCTAGATCACTCTCTCGCTTTTATCTCCAATAAAAACTGAATCGATAAAACCTGATTTCATCACGCGTTAAAAAAAAAAAAATATCACACGTTTACCTCAAAAATTCACATAATCTTATTATTTCATTATGAAAATATTGATAACCCCCAAGAATTTTAGCAATTAACGCTTAATTCATACAACACTCGCCTTAATACATGGTTCGACATTGCCGACAAGTTCTAATCGTCGCTTTCCTCTCATCAATTTCTTTTTTTTTTTTCTTCAACTTTCAATAAAATAAACTGCCAGCTTTTATCTCCAACATTCGCATTAATTATTCATGATTATTCCTAGCACATATTGTCCGTGTAAGTATGACGCTATAAAAGCGATTGAGTATAGAGCCGAGTTATAGTATAATATATATATATAAATATTCGCCTTTGGGTATACAACAATCTAGAGAATATAATTAAAATTATTTAATGGCTGCTCTCGTGCTTGTGCTTCTTTCTCATGCAAACTTTATCATTCCACTGAATCTAGAGCTTTTAAATCCATTGTTGAACGTGAATTGTAATATCGCGAATCTTTTAATTTATATCTGATCAATCTTATGAATTTAAACGTATTAGTGTGCATGTGTACATGACCATATTTGTATGAATTATCATGCATTTTGTAACATAACACTAGATTCTTGCGTATTGATTTAAATCAAATTGAGAAATAAAGTAATCCCGTCACTAATAGACGTTAATTATTATCAATATTCATTGCTTTCATACATTTAAAAAAGATACATTTCATTAATTATTAATATTATATTACATAAGTAAAATTAAAAAAAAAAATAATAAAATCGTATTAAGAATTTTGAATTATAAATGCGTTTCTTGAGAAATATTTCTAGCGTGAATAAAAAAAAAAAAAACATTAAGCTCTGACGTATATTAAAAGCAAAAATAATAATTATATTCCCACGTTACAAGCCATCTTAAACGCGCATGACGGAGCAACTACATAAAATGCGCAAATATAAGAAAAAAAAATGTAAAGTATAAAAAAAAAAACAGTTGAATTTGAAAATCAATTATCGATATTCGCTTAATAAAGTAAAATCGACGAGGCTTAATTAATGAAGCAGTTGTGTCGTGATGCTCAACGACAGGCTTAGGAGGAAAAACAATGAGTAATTCATTGAGAGCTAATAAATCAGGGAAGAGAGAACGAAAGAAAGAAAGAGAGAGCAAGAACGAGAATCAGTTAGGGCTTTGCTATTTACACATTCATAATACTCCGCGGTTTGTGAGTTAGTGTAAGTGTGTATATGTGTGTTTGCAGAAAGGAGACACGACTAAGTATCAGCGTATAGTCAGTGAGTCGAACGGAAGCAAAAGAAGCTACAACGTTAATTATTAATAGGTCGCACTGCCAGTAGTCTAAATGGCTTTAATTACGAGAGTTGAGGCTCGAATTAAAAAACTTGTTCGTTAAAAATTTTGGATTTATTCATTTGAATATTTTTTATGATTATAGATGATGTTGCACTTATTTAATCATTTATTTATTTTAAATGGTAATATTAATTGGATAGCATTAATTTTATATTTGAAAATTTTTTAGTAGAAATTAAAAATTCAATTGTCAGTATAATATAATGATAATTATAAAATAAATAATAAATGGATAATACATTAAATTTTCATAAATTCTGTAAATAAAACAATTTAAATTTAAAAAAAAAAATGATTGACAAATTTTTTACGATGTTTTCTGTAAATTTTATTACTACCATCAATTTTTCAAAAATACTTTTTGATAGTTTATTTTAAACAATTGTTATAAACAATTGCAAATGACAAGAAAATATTTTTTTTTAGATTATGGCAAAAAAAAAAAATTTGATGTTATATAAATAAACAAATTTTAAGTTTCATAATTAATTACAAAAATATGTTATTTGCAAACTTTTAGTTTTTTTATCTAATAATAATTCAAAGTTTATAAGATTTAATAATTGCTTATTATTATATTTTAACACAAATGAAAAAAAACCATCAATATTAATAAAGCATAATTAGCAACTTAGCTAATGAAACAATTTCATTACAAGTAATTACTACCTATTATAAAATGTATGCATAAGTTAATTTAATACTAAAGATATTGTACTTTTGCCTGTACAGTTATTGCTCTATAAATCAGTTCACCTTTATACTTTGACAAAGAAAATAACGTAAAAGAGATTGCTTAAAAAGTTTTGTAAAATTATGGGTTCACTAAAAATTGTACATTTATTTTTATTAATTACTGTCCTATTGTGTACACACGCAAATAATTGGATAAACAATTTAATAGAAAAAATAACTGGAGAGTTAAATGTGCATCAGATAATTATTCTTCAAAATAGCAGTAATATAAGGAATAAAATTAACCAGAATTTACTTTTAACAACTTTAAACAACAAAGTACCAGTCGGTTTATTGGATATATCAAACATAAAAAAACGATCATTAACTTCACCGTCTTTCAAAAATCCAAGGGGAGTTATATTATATGTAATTTTGTTAAGTGACCACAAGTATAGTAAAGGTGATGATTCTACATTATTTCAATTACAATATTTTATTAATTTTATCATTAGTTTATCACCAGTAGCAATAAGACCACATTGTTTGGTTATACTCTTCTCAGGAAAAAACAACGATCATACACTTATAAAGTTTTTAATATATGCTTGGTCGAGAAAATTTCTTGATTTTACTATGATAGAGATAGTTAAGAAAACCAATCGTAAGAAATCTTTTACTTCTGACCTGGACACGTTTTATAAAATAAGTCCTAATATTCATTTTTTCAATCCATTTTATAAAAAATTTGAAAAATATTTACTTCACGAAAACATAACTATTTTTCCAGATAAATTACTAAATGTTAATAATTATCCTATCAGAATACCTGTATATCCTCCTTTACTACGAGATTTTTTTAAAAATGACAAAAAAAGTAACATATGGTTTATTGAAAAACCTAATTTTACACCAATATTTTTTGCTTTAAACAAAATGAATTTTTCATACGAATTAGATATTTTTAATGAGATTTCACTGTCTTTGCGTAATTTTTCTCGATATGCCTTCTATAATTTACGAAATAATAAAGCCAATCTGATACCATATCGGACGTCTATGAAACGTTATTATGATTATTTCTCGACTTACTTTTTAGCTTTATACCTCAGAGATGATTTTTACAACTTTGTTGCACTAATGCCAGAACGAACTCAATCTAAACTATATATTCCAATCAATATTATTGTATTTTTATTTATCATTCCTGCAATTATTGTAGTCTATTCTATTACCATTGATCACATTGGTTTAATAAAAGAGCGTTTACAAATATTTCACGCCTTAAAACTTCTTTTTGGGGTGCCGATGAATTTAAGACGCCAAAATACGTCGGATAGACTATTGCTCCTTAGCATTTTATTAATATCGCTACATTATTCAATGAATTTTTATTCGGTGTTTACGGAAACAGAAGTAAAACGAGAAAAAATTTCCTATGAAACACTAGAAGAAATCGACAAATCTGGTCTAAATTTATACATAAAGCGTAGTTTTTTAACACATTTTGATACAATGGAAAACAAATACATAAAGAACATACGATCTCGAACAATTGCTGTAGATTCTCTACGATATTGTTTGAGTTATATAATAAAAACTGGAAATTGTGGATGTTTAACACAAGTCGTATATGCGGACTATTGGTCTAAAAAACTGATAACCTTGGATGGAAAACCAATTATGAAAATAGCAAAGCCAGTTTTTTTTAACGATCGGTCAGTAATGATTATTGAGAAAGCTTCTCCATACATAGAAAAAATAAATAGAATTTTTGAATTTATTACTGAATCCGGAATATTAATACCCTATTGGCATGCTCATCAAGAAAAAAAAAATATCGTTAAATATTTTCCAAGAGAAATCATTTATAAAAATGTTTTATTAATGCAACTTATTCTATTGCTGTCTATAGGTTACACTTTATCAACAATTGCCTTTGTCAGTGAATTGATAATTAATTACATGCAAAAAATAAAATTTTGCATATCAAAAAATAAAAATGACATTCAATAAAGTTCAGAACAAAAATTTTTCGTTGTTATTGTTTCAACAAAATTTCTAGCATTAAATTTTTGTGATTTTATGTTAAACAAGTTACTGATGTGTAGATAATATCGTACAGAATTAAAAATAAAAAAATATTGGTATTTTTCATTTTTTTTACCTATTTTTGCAACAATCTCATATTGCGATAAAAATAAAAGAAAAAATGTATTATATATAATTTATATAATAAATTAAACATAATATTTTAACTTATACCGTATATGAATTTTTTGTGTGGTTCTAACAAATAATTAATATCATGTATACCTCTATATTGTAATTGATAAATAAATATATATATTATGGATCTTCATTATTTTTTGATTTATAATTTGCAAATTACCCTTGGTACTGACCTGTTAATATCATCCTTTCTGTCTTTTAATTAATTACCTTCAAAACATATTTGGAAAAAGTTATGGGTTACTTAAATAGATAAAACGGCTCTTTACAAACATTTATTTTTTAGATGAAAAAATTATTATTTTATCAGAAACTTTTATAAATATAAATAAAATAGAGCCATATTTTTCGAATTGACAAGGAATTTTTTCGTATTTATTTTTTTTTTAACATAGCTAATAAACACACTTATAAAAAGAAAGGGAAAAAAAGAGAATTTATTATGTGATTGTGATTTAACACACCTATGTAAATACGTATACATAACACAGCTCGTTATCTAATCGACTTTATTTTTCTTTTCTTTTTTTTTCATCGCGATTATAAGGTTTTAATCATAAAATTGTAATAGGAAATTAATTTTTGTACAATTACAAAGTATGACATTTCCTTAAAATTTACTTAAACAAGTTTTCTCAACAGATTATAAAGATTATGCATTTTTAAATAGTAATGCAAATTAACATCTGACAAAATATCACTTTTTTTTCATTTGCCTAACGGTGGGAACGTTTAAATCTATAGTTATCTTCTATAAAATAAAAGAAATAATTAAAAAATAAATTTTATTTCACATTATTGAGTGGACTGTTATTTAAAAAGTATATGTAAACGTCCAACGTTAAATCTTTTTTTTTATATGCATAAGCTTTAAAGGAATTTAAAAATTTTACTATAATATTAAGTTACATACGAGTAAATTGTATGATACGCGATAACAAGCATTAAATATTCAACAAATATTACTTATAGCTTGCGATATTAATAATTTAAATAAAATTAATTTAAAAATATATAAAGTGCGCATACATATAATACCGTTTATATTAGCGTATTATATTAATAATTTATTTGCCTACTGGAATATATACGAGTATTATAGAAATAAATATACAGCTAAAAAGTACATGCATATATAACACTTTATGAATATAATATAGTATCGATTTACAAAACTCAATATAAAGCGCGGTATACACTGTAAGTTCATATTTTACAGAACAAAATAAATTATGTACCTATATCTAGCAGCGGTATTAAATTTAGCCAGCTTTTCGTGTTTATAACCAGCAAATCTAAAAATTTATATATATATATACACTTGTCATCTAATAAACAAACGTATTAGTAAAGTGGGTGTAATGTAAAATAAGAAATAAGGATTCCCATCATTAGCCTACTTTAAAAAAAAATTTTTTTAAAATAACCACCTACACGATATTTACTAACGAAGCCACCTAATCGCGAACGATTAATTTTCCGAACAAAAAAAAAAGACCTGTACAGGAATAGAGGGGAAGTATAGCGGGTAGGCTTATTACAGCCGGTTGATATCTCAAGGCACACGCGACAAAGCTATAGTACGTCTCATTTTACTTTCGAATCCACCAGAGGGGAGAAAATCTTCCTTCTCTCTCAACTCACGTACATACGATGTTTTTTATTACTTTTCCGCGTTCGTATATTTTATACAGCTGTACTTGTGTGAATTAAGCAAGTCCTTAACTTGACGCGAAAGTCCTGTTTTATTCTGATAAATATTGCTTGGTGATTGTAATAACGATGGACACGAGACGTTAATTTAAAAATTACCAGCTGCAAAGTTAATTTTGTGATGTTTAAAGAGCTATTGTTTTTATTTTTTTTTTATTGGAATTTTGCAATGTACGGGCTTTTTATTTTTGCTAATTGTGAAAAAAAAAATTTCAAAATTTTTGCAATTATCATGATTGTTGTTATCGCTGCATCGAGTTATTTGCAAGCAAATTAAATATATCAAGAAAATTTTTATTATTGCTTGTTAATTACTATTTTAGTGCTAGAGTTTTTAAATAATTGATATGAACATGAATTTTTAATATATTTTTAAATAAATTTTTCCAATTTTTAAAAATAAAATTATCAATACTGTTTTGTTAATACTATATTTTCGCTTGAATAATCTGAACCAATTGCATTTACAAATTGAAAATTTTAGAGTTATTTCATGTCTACGTTCTTGAATTATTTGTGTTCATTTGAATCGATCCACCTACTCATATTTCTTTTGCTTATTCTATTTCCAATGAAACGTCAAACTTTTTTTTTTCATTTATAAAATAAAACTAACTTTAGAAATATTATTTTGAACAGAATAACATTATTTTGATAAAAAATTAATTTATTTTATTTGATTAATGTAACATTTACAATTTAATTTATAACCACTTATTATTTATTTTTAAAAATACAAACATTTATAATTATCTCATTAAAATTAACTCATTATACAATTGTAATCATCAAATTATTTCATCATTAATTCATTTATTAATCACATTTTCAAAATCTCAAATTTCATTTACAAAAACCTTTCAGCTTTTTCGTAATCGTTTCAAAATCCACATTCAGCATTTACATCGTAAATTCCATCAAAAGCTCGCAAAAAACACTTCTAAAAAAATAAAAGAAAAAAGAACGCAATCCAATTTTTAATTCAAAACGTTTGAATAAAAGAAAGAGACAGAGAGAAAGAGAGAGAGTAAAGCAAATAAAATGATAAAAATCATACGAGTATAGCAATGTAATTCGAGGTGGACGTTCCGGACCGGGTTATCGATCGCTGGTGCCACGGGCGATGTGATTAAACTGCAAGTCGGCAGGCGTGTGCGTGTTGCTTTCCTGCATACCCCCCTTGACCTCCTCTTTACCCTTCTTCTTCTTCTTCTTCGCACGTGCATTGAGCATCAAGGAGCTAAATCCCAGAGTTCTATCTTTCTCTCTTTTATGGTTTTGCTCTTATTGGATATAGACGACGATTATATTCACGTGAATCAATAATTTATTTCTCTATATTCTCTCAAGAGCCTGTCATTTAACACCGATACTAATGAATCGCATAAAAGGAGTTAAGGAAGATGATCAGGGATAATAATTTTGCAATATGTATAGAGAGAACAACGCAAATTTTACGTAATCACATAAATTCTTGGATTTTCGTTTGCTGCAAAAATATGTCGATATGTAGAAAGAGGACGATATCGCTTATGTAATATTATTCTATTGTTTTATAAAGATTCTTGGTTTAATTGCTGTCATTTTCATTAGCGTTTGCGCGCTTCTGCATTAGACTTAATCGCAACGTAAAATACGAGAGAAAGAGATATAGCAACTTTGATTACCGTTATTAGCACGGCTTTTATTCCTTCTTGGACTTTAATAAAATTTAATTTAATTTTTATTGAAAATAAAAGTTGAACGATTATTGACGGAATATATTAATTATTATAGTAATTAATATTAGAGTGTTTTTAAATTTGAAACTATATATTTAACAATCTTGTTTGATGTTACCCTATATAATAATTTTGTTAAATTTTCTTTGACTTTATCAAGAAGGCTATTATGTACTTGATTCGAGAGAAAATATTTATTTTTAGAAAGACTCATTATACAGTAAAAAAAAAAATAAATAAATAATAGAAAAAAAAAAGAAAAAGTTGAGCTTTCAACTTTCACGAGTAGTTTTTCGTATTTAGATAAATTGTTTTAAAATCACGCGCTTGACGCTCTGCACAGACGCTTTCATAAAAATCTCATTACAGAAAACGAGAAAATTCATTTATCATTTTCAGGAAATTGGAAACTAAAATCTAATTAAATTTAAAATTTAATTAAGATGTATAATTGAAAAATCTATTTCTTTCATGTCGAAACGAAAAAAAAAGAAGTAAAAAAAAAAATTGTTAAGTACATTTTCTTTAATATATTACAGTTACCGCCAACCCATTTTTCACTGTTCAAAGAGTCTCTATAATAAAACCGATATAAAAAGTGCAGTGTAAGTGTACCGAAGCAATCGATAAGAGAATATAGCGAGTTAGCGATAAGAGGAAAAACTTTTAAAACCTTGATACTTTAATAGGGGTTATATTCACGATTGATAGTATTTTTTTTTAATCATTTAACATTTGCTGTTATAATATTTTTGAACAAATTAGTTATTTGTTTATTCAGGTAAATATGGTCTATAGTTTCATGAAATATTCATATCACGTTTTTCTATCGTATTTATTTTCCACCTTGTTCGTTTTAAAAAATATTTTATTAAAATAATTTTCAAAAAAAAAAATTTCTTTTTGAACAAAATTTTTAACCAAAATTCACTTTAAAGTAAAAGTTTCAGATTTCCCAGTGCGATAAAAATAATATATACTGAACTTCAAACATGTTCATACAAAAGTAAATTACAAACAAAAAATAAAAAATAAAAAAATAAAATAAAAATAAAAAACCATTTTCTATAATAAAATTATAAATCAACAAAATAAAACTTATCCCTACCCAGTAAATTAGTCTCCTCTAATTAACCATAAGCCGCACATACACTCATACAAATAAAAAATAAAAATAAAATCACACTCGCTCAATCCCAATGCACAGCACGCAACTTGCCACGTAGGGTCCTCGCAAAAAAAAAAAAAAAAAAAAAAAAAAAAAAAAGCCTGGGACCCCCCCTCTACCTGCCTGCGCCCACCCCCAAAAGCCGGCCCCCCTCCGTCAGCTAAAGCTTCAGGCGGTCACGCGCAAACGCCCTCTTCTTCGGATGTATACTCATATACATGTATTTTATATGCTAGAATGTATGTGTATATGTACGTATTTGTATGTATGGGCGTTAAAGTACGTGACTTCCCCTTCCTATACATATACACTCAGGTGGGGTTGGGGTGTGTGTGTGGTATATATTCGCGTCGTCAAATGGATTTTCTCGTTTCCTCGACTTTTACGCTGCAACAGAGAAAGAGAGAAAGAAAGAAATAAAGAAAAGAGTAGTTTGTTTTATTTTTTACTCATCTTTTTTTTTATTTGGTCTTCTTATTTTATATACTCTCCCTTTTTTTTTTTTTAAACCGCGCGGAATTCTTGAGAGTTTGTTGTTTAGTGTTTTTCAAGTGCGCTACCGTCGAGTTACTCGTAGAAAAAGAGATGTTGTTTTTTATTTATGAAGTTTTTTGTTGTTACTTTATGTATAACTTTTGTGTGTATCTTGTTTACAAGAAAATTTTATTTTATTGGAATTAAAGTGGTATTTTTATCAATTTTTGTAAAAAAAAAAAAAATTTTTGATAAATAGAAAATTTTGAAATAGTATATAATTTGTGTACCATATTATATATACAATTATCTCATTAATAACTACGTCTACCTGCTTACGCCAACAATGTATGCAACTCTTTGGAAATCGTATAATTAATTTACTCAACAATATTCTGTTCGATCTCGTTTATACTAAATGTCGTGAATCGTCAATGCAGTAATGCGCTTGGCATGCGAGCGAGAAACATACCAACAGTGATATTATTGTATTCATTGTGTAAATATAGTACAGAGAGAAAATCGTGCTGCAGCTCAGCTTTACGTGTCGGATTAAATTCAGCGTTTAAATTTTATTTTCGTTATGTTAATGCATGTGTACTTTAAATATATTATTTTTGGTAAATGTTATTTAGTATTTTTAACTAATAATTGTTATCTATTAAATTCTAAAAATTTTAAATTGATTAATAATTTATTTTTTTGTTTATTAAATGTTATAAAAATCAACCTTGAAAAATAACTTTAAAGCACACCGTAATTATTTAAATATATGTCGAGCGATTCGAAAAACCCTTGCATTCCACAGTTATATTCGCTTTATATTTTTTTTGCTCTCGTCTTCCTTTCTCTTTTACTCACCACCAAGTATACAACTCCATTCTATTCGTTTCTTTGTGTATCTCCGTTCGAATTCAGCCTTTTTTCTCATTTTTTTTTTTTATTATGTTAGTCTGAATCATTTGTAGGTATATACTCTTTTTTTCTTAAAAAAAAGAAGAAATAGAAAATTTTAATTTTAAAATTAATACATCGACCTAAATTATTAAAAAAAAAATTTAGGAATTACCAGTATTATTAATTTCTATCAATTTTAATAAAACGTACATAGATACATTTTATTACATATTCAAACGAGCCAAAAAAAGAATAAAGAATCATATACGCCAAAGGCACACATGTATTTCCCAGCAGCACCGATAAAAAAAAAGAGCGATAAAAAAAAATCGTTTTATCGCTCTAGCATATTGTCGTTCCGTCGAATTTCTCGCTAGACTTGCTCTCTTAGATCACACACACACTCTCTTCTGTCTTTCTTGCATAGTGTGGTAATTATTATCGGGCGTGAAAAAATAATGTAAAAAAAAAAAGTATAAAAAGAGTATGAAAAAAAAAAGAAAAAATGTTTCTCTGCTCGCGCAATAAAAGCCTCTGGATACTTTGGTGTTCTCCCTCCTCTTATCTTCTTGTCTCTTTCCTTTTCCAAAACGAGCATCCTTCTCTTTTCTCTCTTTTTTTATTTTTCTCTCTCTCTCTTTCTCTTCTTCTCTCCCACTACCTCGAAAACTCGTATACGTATAGCAGCTCACGTTCTCTTGAACACACGGCATCGTATCGCTTTTAGTTTCACTCACTCGTCGTTCTCCGTTCCCCTTCCTACCTTTTTTCTTTTATATTTTATTTTTTCCCCTCTCCTCTTCTCTACCCGCTTCTTCTCTCAATTTTTTTTTTTTTTTTTTTTTTTTTTTTTTTTTTTTTTTTTTTTTTTTTTTTTTTTTTTTTTTTTTTTTTTTTTTATTTTTTTTTTTTTTTTTTTTGTTTTCTTTAGTTGTAATAATAAATTATCTTTTAAAAATTATAAAATCAAGTTAAAATGACTTTATAAATTTTTTTACTACCTAATAATATTATTAAAAAAATAATAAACAATTTTATAATGACAATTAATGTAGTACTTATAATAACATCATTAAACTTCATTTCAAATCTTACAAATTCAAAAGTAAAAAAAAAATAGATATAAGCTTAGAGCGTATATGCAATCACAGTATATGCATAATTCAACGCTTAATTCCACCGCGGACAGTCTTAAATTTAAGACCGCTAGAATATATATATATCCCCGCTAGCCAATAAAAAGAAAACCCTGAAGACATCAAGACTTACTAAGATAGCAATAAAAGTGCACTAAACTACACTTCCTCATAATCAATCCCAAACCACAGCATAATCGTCATTTTTTTTTTTTTTTTTTTTCTTTTTCCTTTTCTCTTTTCT